>AYEL01090721.1:0-10642 GCA_000484575.1 Olivierus martensii
TATATTCGAAAATCTAACTGATTTTCTAGAAATATTTTTGACATTTGAGGAAAATGTGCCAAGGATTTTTTTTGAAAATGTGAACTTCAAAGGGTTAATTTACCTTTAAATGCTTTAATAGCACCTACCATATCTACCAAATTTTTATTTTCACCATGAAGTTCCAGATTTAGCTGATTTAATTTCTGAGAAATGAGAAGTGAATACCAAGAGACCTATCCATATCGGATTCAAGTTAATTATTAATATTGGTCGATATTGCAGCAGTTCTTCTTTTCATTGTATTATGTGACAATTGTAAATCATTTATTGCATTAACTATTTCTTGTTTATTGGAAAAAATATCAAAAAGCAAATTGGCACTAGCAAGTTGTAAAGCATTTTTAATAATTCTCCATTTAAATATTATTTCTTGTTGTTGAAAAGAAAATATGCAATTTTGAATGATACCATAACAACATTTTTTGATTTATTCTTTACTTAAACAATGATTGCTGACTCACTAATGCCTTTTTTAAGTATTTATTTTCTCTTTTCTTATGACACTATTGGGCATATATTTTTGATGAAAGTTCTTATGTTCTAATTTATAATGTCGTTCAGTATTATATTTTTTTGTTGGTATGTTGCAATTGCACAGAAGACATACGGCATTTCCCTTTATTTCCACAAAACAATATTCTTCTTCCCATTCGTTTTGGAAGTTGTAAAAACGTGGCCACTTACTTGATCTTGCTTTAGACATGTTAAGTAGAGTTCTTTTTTGTTGTTATAAATAAGTATTTTTATCCAAAAATAACTTTAATAAATTTGTGAATTATTGGAAACAACTATTCAACAGATAATACACACAATTCAGTCATTAATATCAATTTACAAGCATAATATATCGTTGCGTCGTCGTCGTACATACACATTTCAGCATGAATGCGATTGATGCAAACAGAGTCCGCATGAGTCTTTTCCCACAGTCTCGAAGCATGCCAACTGCTATCATTAGATCAAAGGTTTTTGTGCTAAGTCTGGACATGTTAAAAACATTTTAGACTACATTTTTTAATTATTATTCATTTTTTATAATTTTGTAAATTACAATTCTCGTTCAGTAGATAGAAATACTATTTTAGTAGATTTGCAGTAAACTCAAACTAATAAAACAGATGGAAATAAAATTACTACTACTTATTTTAAAATTATTTTCATATGATTAAGAAAAGTTAAAAAATGATATTTTTAAATTAATTTTTTGGAAATCTTGATTAAGAAAAGTTAAAAAATAATATTTTAAAATTAATTTTTTGGAAATCTTGCCAGGACACATAACAGACCAACTGCAGGCATGAGGTTGGTTACTACTGATATATACCTTAGTAATGCGATTTGTCAACATATGATAGCTGTTTGTAGATAATGGGCCAGTTATCTACAAACAAATACAATATATTGACAGACTGCAATACTGAAAATTGCTATCTGATGTTAATGTGATATTTCTGATCAATCTGCAAATATTGATGATTATTCTTATTCTCATTTGGGATGATATTCTTATTCTCATGATCTCTTCAATCAATCATTGTATAGTGCATACATTTCTGTTCTACTAATTACGGCAAATGTTTTTTTGGTCTTTTGTTTTATTTTGCTTTCTTGTCTTTAAATCATTGTTTTAATATTAATAATTCTGGAAATTGACAAAATCAATTATTTCTAGTTATCAGAGCAATGATCTGTTTCTTTTAGTTATGTGTGTTTTGTTATTACAACTATCTTTGGCATCATTTTCTATATTAAAAATGATCAAAATTAAATGCAGAAATAATTTGGATAATAATTCTCTTACTGAGGGTATACATCTTAAATTTTTCTGTCAATATTAATAGATTATCATATCAACAGCAACATCAAAAAGTCATATTAATTCATATTTTATTTTATTTAGGTATGTGCACTTGTTATTTGTTACCAATAGTAAATACTGTATTTGTAATGTAATTTACCAAAAAATTACAGTTTGAAGTTTTTCAAAGTTTTCAGTTATAATGTTGTATATGAGGCAGCCGAATGGCCAAGTGGCAATGCTATCGGCGTGGCAGGAGGACCGGGTTTGTGTCCCAGATCTGGTATCTCCTAAAAAGTTTTTTTGGGGTGCTGGGCCTGGCTTGGCGATCCCTGTTCTTCACTATCCGGCCCCCTTCACGGGTGTGGGTGCAGCCCGTGATTGGAACTGGCCCCACCCCTTAGTAATCTCAAATTGGAAAGGGGCATAAAATATGCAAAATAAAAAAAAAAAAACATGGTATATGAAAACAAACCAAAATATAAATTTAGTCTGTAGACTTAGGCTGGACCATATAAACTTAAGTTGTTAAGTTCAATAATCATAATGTTTTTATAGGAATCCTTGAAAATATTAATACAAAGAGTTTACTATATATTATTTTACAAATTACTACACTAATCCTATTATAGTTATGTTGTAGATAGTTCATAAAAATGAATGCATAAGGAAAATAAACTACTAGCACTAAAAGCAGCTGAGATATTCAAACCATTTGATTTGAACTTTTCAGCTGCTTTTAGTTATGTGTGTAATAACTTGTATTAATTTATCACTTCGTCCAGCATGTTGGTCAGTAGAGAAGCATACAAATGCGTTCGGTAAATGTCAAGTCAGATGAGTCAGACGAAATTCAGAAGTCACATGATCTACTCAGATATCTGGTCAGATTGATCTGAGTTGCCGAATGCACCTATTATTTCCTTTATTATATGTGGTTTGCTATTGTATATTAAACCAAATTACAAAATACACTATTTTATACACAACACACAATTTATTAGCCCTTAGATGTTGGAATGAGGTCTTCCAGCAGACCTCATTCCAACATCTACTAAGGAATTGCTAAAACAATAAACTAAGGAAAATGAATGCATAAGGAAAATTTAGTGCTGTTTTAATCTCAGCACTAAAAGCAGCTGAGATATTCAAACCATTTGATTTGAACTTTTCAGCTGCTTTTAGTGCTAGTAGTTTATTTTCCTTAATTACCTGAGTATAAGCAGTTTTATTAAACTTTTTTATGAATGCATAAATTGAAAGTACTAAAAATGAGAACATTTTAACATCCCTTGAACATTGACAAAATCAGATTGTTTTTAGTTAATACAGCAATGAATTGTTTCTTCTAGTATGCAAGTTTTGTTATTATGACTGTCTTTGGCAGCATTTCTACATTAAAAAAATGATCAAAATTAAATGCAGAAATAATGATTAGATAATAATGATAGAAATGTTAAAACCTTTATTACATTTTAACACAATTAAACCTTCAATAAATAATGTAGTATGTTTACATAGTAGAGGCAGTTTATATTTAACTCTGTCTATACATTTTAATTTATCATTCTTTAGCCAGAAAGAGATACTGATGTGGTTTTATTAATGATTATTTAGATCTTTACACATTTATTACTTAAATGATTACTATTTCAAATAAAAATAGAAAAAAAAAGGACAATGTTACATATTAACTATAATTCTTAAATATATTAACTTCTCCTATAATCTATAATAAGGGTGGCCAACTTGTTTGTCATTAAGATCGACTTTATATGTTAAAAATGAGTTCGCGATCTACCTTTGAAATTTTTCGTTTGATGGTGAGTGTAGAGATAGGACCCATATCTCTACACTCCACCACATATAAAGTCGACATTATCATATAATATCAAAATCACATATCTCAAAACAACATTAGCCCAAAACGAGATATCCAGCAGCGGCGACCCACCCATAATCTTCTTCTCTCTCTGTTGCAAAATGTTGCCACAGTTGTCCTAGGAACGCCTTCAAGTTACATTTTAATTATTCTACCTTTCTGCACTTTTATCTGCAATTTTTTTCTTTGTCTCTTTGCTTAATCAAGTGTTGTTCTTTACGGAATTATTCTTCTGGTCAGTATTCTTTGAACCCATCCTTACATTTCACTCAAAAAAATAATAATAATTACAAATTTTTTACTTTCTGAAAAATGTAGAATTAAAAATTAACAAAAATAACACAGGCAAACACTAAAGTAGCCCAAAAAGAACTGAAAAATAGCAAATGACATCACACAATTCCATGCACGTGCATGCGCAAACCAATGAAACTCAAATGTTAAATTGCAAGACCGACGAATTGCAGGACATCGAATTGCGAGGCACCACTGTATAGTCATATCTCGTATTACATCATTTCGAGGCTCCACTGTATTATAATGATTTCATTAGTATCTTAAATAAATTTCAGCATAAAATTTCTATTGTTTTGTATGTGTGCATATGTGCATACATGATATGTGTGTCTGTAGATATTGTAGATATGAGATTGATATATACCAGCAGTGGTCAATCTTTTTGAAAGCAAGCGCGCAATGAAAAATTTTTACAGCGTTACAATAATATAATAAAATCATTGTAGTTCATGGTACATAAATGGTAAATAATAAGTAACAAAAATAACAATTTCACATATATAAAATATATAAACATAAAAAAAGCTATCATCTTCTTTATAGCGAAGGTTGACACTGTATGTCTTCACACAATTTTTCAAAATCAGGACTGTAATTTGATACTACTATTCTTAAGCAGTCATTCAAATTTTCATCCATAGATGTGAATCTAAACTCATTTTTAATAAATTGCATTGAAGAAAACATGGCTTCACTTAGATAAGTATATTTTAGCTTCAGTGCACAATTTTTTAATATTAGATATTTATATGAATAACAATTTTCAAAATGTCTTGTCCATATTCATAGCTTTCAAAGTGATGTCATTTTGTAATTCTTCTTTATAATTGGAAAAAGTATTCAAAGAGAGAATCAGTACCAGCAAGTAAAATATTTTAAAATAATTCTCCATTTAATTTCTAATTCTAAATTTTCTATATTTATTGTTTATTAAATTTATTTAATTCTGTACTTAAAGTAGTAACGTCAATGTTATTCATAGGATTTTAAAAAAATAAATAAATAGATAAAATCAGTTCCAAATCGTCAAATTTACTAAATCTTTCATTAAAATCATTACTTAATTTCTTATTATTAAATATTTATATGAATCAACAAATTTCCAAAATATCTTGTCATATTCATAGCTTTCAAAGCATCATCATTTTGTAATTCTTCTTTATAATTGGAAAAAGTATCTCAAAGAGAGAATCGGCACTAGCAAGTAAAATATTTTTAAATAATTCTCCATTTAATTTCTAATTCTAAATTTTCTATATTTATTGTATTAAATTTATTGATTCTGTACTTAAAGTAGTATGTCAAGGTTATTCATTAGATTTTGAAAAAAATAAAAATAAAAAAATCAGTTCCAAATCGTCAAATTTACTAAATCTTTCATTAAAATCCTTACTTAAAATTAATGTATATTCGAAAATCTAACTGATTTTCTAGAAATATTTTTGACATTTGAGGAAAATGTGCCAAGGATTTTTTTGAAATGTGAACTTCAAAGGGTTAATTTACCTTTAAATGCTTTAATAGCACCTACCATATCTACCAAATTTTTATTTTCACCATGAAGTTCCAGATTTAGCTGATTTAATTTCTGAGAAATGAGAAGTGAATACCAAGAGACCTATCCATATCGGATTCAAGTTAATTATTAATATTGGTCGATATTGCAGCAGTTCTTCTTTTCATTGTATTATGTGACAATTGTAAATCATTTATTGCATTAACTATTTCTTGTTTATTGGAAAAAATATCAAAAAGCAAATTGGCACTAGCAAGTTGTAAAGCATTTTTAATAATTCTCCATTTAAATATTATTTCTTGTTGTTGAAAAGAAAATATGCAATTTTGAATGATACCATAACAACATTTTTTGATTTATTCTTTACTTAAACAATGATTGCTGACTCACTAATGCCTTTTTTAAGTATTTATTTTCTCTTTTCTTATGACACTATTGGGCATATATTTTTGATGAAAGTTCTTATGTTCTAATTTATAATGTCGTTCAGTATTATATTTTTTTGTTGGTATGTTGCAATTGCACAGAAGACATACGGCATTTCCTACTGTTACTGGCTATTCTGTTTTAGGCCATACTCAGCAATAAAGCTAAATTTTGGCTTTAGTTGTCTAGAGACACTATGCAGTAAGAGAGTCATCCAATACTTAAGACGATTGACTACAAATCATCACGCGATCGACCTGTTGGCCACCCCTGATCTATAATATATTAAATGTATTGTGATATCATAAATATATAAAATTTTGCAATTATGATATTTTATCATGCAAAACAATTTGATTCCATTTTATTATTTTATTCAATATTAAAGTAGTCACACAATCATTAAAAATTTAAAATGAGAGACAATTTAAGACTGCTATATGTATCTGAGTGTATTATAAAAAAAAATTTATTGTTGTTGTTATATAACTGTTTTCTTTCCCATCCAACAGATTCCTATAACCAGCTAATGAGTATAAAAGTGTGAAACATTACATGTGCATATTCTTGCAAACAGTAGTGACTATGTCTCATCCAGCTGTTTTATGAAGAAATACTGCAACAGTATTTTGAAAACACAAATGATCGGGTATAAAAGTGTGAAACATTACATGTGCATATTCTTGCAAACAATAGTGACTATATCTCATCCAGCTGTTTTATGAAGAAATACTGCAACAGTATTTTGAAAACACAAATGATCCAAGACTTGCAAAAAGTCCTCTAATACCATATAGTTATAAAATAGCTTGATTTGAAGAAACAGGAAGTTTTGTTTCCTCAAATTTATAATAAATAATATTGAAATTGGGAAGAGAGCTTAAACCTATTCATCTAAAATAAGTTAAAGAAATTGCTACTGCAATAGTGATCATTAGCAAATGCAATCAGTTCACGTAGCACAAGTATAGTATTAAAGTAACTGTATATATCAGGGCTGTCCAAAAGGCAGCCTGCCAAGCCATTTTGTGCGGTCTGCAAGGCTTTCACGATTTGTGATATATTATTACATTTTATGTTTTTCTCCACTTTTATTTATTACTTTTTTTAAGAGATGTATAAAAAGAATCCTAAAATTGAATTATATTAACTCAATTAATTAATTTTTCTTAATTATTAATAATTATTTAACGGTCAACAAACTATCAATGACATCACACTTTTATAAGACTTTCAATTACGTCAATTTTAGTTTTAACTATTTCAGTTTAAAGTTTTGAATTGTGACTGTATTTTAGTTATTTTTTTGTTTCTAACACGCATCATTTCAGTGATTGTGTGAGAGTTGTTGTGAGAATCTGTTTTAATTTGATTTTACTGTTTAATTTAGTTTTATTTTACGTCTTAATTTAATTTTTATTTTACTATGAGTTTGTTGCATTTGTGAAATGAGTGAGAAAAAAATGTAAAATAGAAAATGAAAATAGAGTATATTAGGAGGGGTGAGAAAATGACTTTTTCGTAACAAATCACTTGGGTAAACTGCTTTGTTTAACGAATGTTTTTCTAACTTTTATGATTTTGGTCGGAAAGAAATATCAGTGTTTGGTAGTACTTATTTGTGTTAAAATGCATTTTCTAACACGAAGATAGTTAAGAATCAACCCAGAACCTGCCTTGGAGATTCTTCTTTTATATATTCTGCCGATACTTACAACAGGAATGGATGTAAATATTCAGATCTTGCAAATGCTCTGCCCACCCTCACTTATCACATTAAATAGGTACATACATACTTTTTTTATACTTTTTAACTGTTTATATTTAATAACTTTTTGTTAACATGTTTATTGGATGCAATCTGGTAAATATAATTTTGTAATAAGATTTGTTAGTCTGGAAATAAAATTAATTTCCAAAAAGCACTATATTTATGCATTCTGTTTGTTGAGACAATAGTGTATTAAGTACCAAAGCCCCTCCCCCTTTTTTGTAATTGCACTCTCCATATCTCTAGTAAACACGGCTATGGCCCTCGGGTTCATTATAATTGGACAGCACTGGTATATATCATACATAATACTTTAAAAGATTTTGAGAAAAGTGTTGCAATTCTATTCATATAAACTTACTCCAAACATTTTGATGATGCACATATCCAACTGATATCTGCACTAATATTCTGGAGAGAAGATTTTCTACAATTTCATCTTAATGGAAATGAGAACATTAAAAACTAATGCATTTGGGTAAAAAGAATTCTCATGTGTTTTAATAAATTTTATTCAAAAATTACTGGTTAATAGCAATATTTATTATTAGCCTATTCTTATTTGAAAAAAGAATAAATTATCTAAGTGGATTGATGATATATTTTCTTGCCCCTTCTGAAAGTATTCAGATTTGTTGTGAAATTATATCATTTCAAAATTGCAACAGTAAAGATGGCACAATTTTTAAGCAAGATTGAGTATCTTTTCACATGGAATTATCTTGTACAAGAATTTTACTAAATCACTCATTCTCAACTGTAACTCATTACAAGGTAATATGAAAAATATGATTCATTATGCCAATGTTTTTGACTTGACAGTTTTGAAGACAGTGAAAAAAGTCATATGTAAAATATTAAAACAGACTTATGTTCTGCTATTGAACATTAAAAACTGTTTCATTCTTAATGTTCAATGGTAATCATTTGCTGCTTCATTGAAAATGTATATTGAACAACAGAAATTCTTCATCAGCTCCAATAACTTCTACTTCATTCAATAAATGACTACACAAGGATGTCTAGTGTTCTTTCTGTAATAACATATAGTTACTGATTAATCATCATATAGTTACTGATTAAACATTGCATTTTATTATAAGATTTATGGTTTTTTTCAGTATAATATCACTCAAGATCACAACATAACTGCAGCTACAATTTTTTTTCAAGTAACATTGGCACTATGATTGGAAAATTAACTAATTTATGAATCTTATGAAGAAAAAATTATTTTTGGACACACAATTTTAGAAGATTAAAAGAAAAATACTAAAAAACAACAATTTTGTTTATCTGAATAGTAAAATATTGCAGTTCAGTCACCAGGAGGTAGAGATTGATTGTTTGTACAATGTTGCTGCAAAAGTATCAAATTAAAAAAATAAACAATTTCATTAATTGTAAAAATTCTTTACAATTAATGAAATTGCCAGTTACTATTTGAAAGAAAATATGATAGAGAATTCAAATATATAAAAATACTCTTTATCCAATGTGGAAAAAATAATAATTTGAAAATAATAATTTGAATAAAAGATATATCAGAATTAGGCCTAATGCATTTCATAATTTTTTTTTTCAATTTTTAAAACTATATCAAAAGTAAAAATTGATTCAGTGGATCACTATATTGTCCACAAAAATCCCAATTTTTCCTGCTGATAAACTAAAAACAAAAAGTTATAAGAAAACTCAGATTTTCCTTTTTTCTTTTACAAAAAAAAAAAAAAAAAAAAAAAAAAAAAAAAAAATAAAAAAAATTTAAAAATTTAAAAAAAAAAAAAAAAAAAAAAAAAAAAAAAAAAAAAAAAAAAAAAAAAAAAAAAAAAAAAAAAAAAAAAAAAAAAAAAAAAAAAAAAAAAAAAAAAAAAAAAAAAAAAAAAAAAAAAAAAAAAAAAAAAAAAAAAAAAAAAAAAAATATAAATAATTAAGAATTACTGATAAAATTTCATATAGTCATAAATCATTAATTTATATTTAAATAATTAAAAATTAAACAGTACCTCATCTACTCCCATATCAACCAACCTCTTTATCTTTACATCAAATTCTGGTGTATTTAAAGGTGCTACAGAAAAAAAATAAAACAACAATAAAATATCTATCAACCTTTAAATAAAAATATGATTCATATTAATATTTTTAGTCTTATGCTCAAAAATATGCTTGTATATAATATGATTTAATTAACATTTTCATATTAATTTTTGCATTATTTAAACAATACTTATAGAACTTTAAATACCATAATACTTATAAAAAACTTTGTAATAAATAATGAAGAAAAATTCACAATACTAAAAACAGAAAAAAGCATTTAGGAAAATTTTCATCTTGCTTTATCAAGATATAATATTTTAAATATGATTTAAAATCTTTAATACATTCAAATTTTCAATGCAAATTAATATACAACTTTACAATCAATCTGTTTGAATATTCTTAGATTTTTAAATTTCATTTACATAAACTGTTGATTATTTTTGCTTTAACTGATATTTAAACATTAACAACTTTATTATAATAATTAAAAATATACCTTGTTATGTAAATATTTCATTCAAAATCTATTTTCCTTTTTACAGAAATTTCACTGATGCAAATTTTTATTTTTATGCCAAATTAATTTAATATATATATACTGGTGTGCATATGTATAAATATATACTACAAGCCTAAGATTCAAATAAGGAATAGGAAAAACTAGCATATTTTATATTTAATTTTAGCTAAATATACATATATAGGCCTTCATGAAAATGCAAAAGGCAATTACTTATTAATTTGAAAATTATGTATTGGAATGTTAGATCATAGTCCATGAACTTACCTCATTTACATATCTCCAATTAATTTATAGCAAAACAAGCTGGATGTGTGTGTATATATATATATATATATATAATT
>AYEL01090722.1:0-23485 GCA_000484575.1 Olivierus martensii
GGTCAGGAATAGATCTATCGGTGAAGTCCGATGTCGGTTCCAAATTAATATAACTGCCTGAAGAATCAATCTGCTTGTTGGCCTCGGTGGTCTAGCGGTATGACGTTGGGACGTTAGCCCAAAGGTCCCCGGTTCGATCCCGGGCTGAGGCAGATTTTTTCTTCTTCAGGTAAATTAGTCAAAATTCCTGTTTAATTTATAATTAATAGATGGCGCCACTCATTGGCTTAGTAATTTCTATAGTTTATCTAAATTTATTTTGGTTTAAAATTCTGTTGTGTATCTCAGGGGTTAAATTTGGCAAGTTGTTTGGATTTATTTGGATTATAAATGATTTCTTTTGTTGAAAAGAATGATAATTATAATTCAGCACATTTGTATTGATATAGCATTTCTGTAAAGACACTTCCATTATATATACAATGTATAAAAATATTGTTATAAAAATTTCATGTTATTGTAGGAAAAATTCAAAGTGAATCTAATAGAAAAATAATATAGAATATTGTATTTTACTTATTTCAATAAGCAATGAAAATTTTATTCTATACTTTATAACAGTGTTTCCCAAACTTTTTCTATGACAGAACACTTCACAAATCCTGAAATTTTTATGGAACACTTTGGTTATTTTATACTGTAGGTAGTTAATAAATATAAATTAGGCAAAAGAAACATTTTTTTATCAAATTGTAATTATGTAAAATAAACTAGCAACTCCAATTTCAACTTGGCACAGTATTTTAATTAAATCATATGACACACATTAATTTTCATAATTTTTTGCAGAACACTTATAGATCTTCCCCAGAACATAGTTTGGGAAGCGCTGCTTTATAAGATGCAAGTTATTGTCAAAAATATATTTATTTTA
Source organism: Olivierus martensii (assembly GCA_000484575.1). Taxonomy (NCBI): domain Eukaryota; kingdom Metazoa; phylum Arthropoda; class Arachnida; order Scorpiones; family Buthidae; genus Olivierus; species Olivierus martensii. The sequence continues at coordinate 875 of AYEL01090722.1, forward strand.
TTGAAAATTGTAATTAAATAATTTTTAAAACAGTGAAAATAACTAACTGCTATTCCTACGTTTCTAATTAATTATTGAAATAACAGCACTTTCTAGCAGTCCATAAAACTTTATTAATCAAAGGTTAACTTCAGAGTAATGTTTTCAACTATTTAATAGCCATCTTCAACTCCTAAATGCTTAAATCAAATAGAGCCAATGGTGTTCTAAGAATATATAAATTCTTGCTGTTGCAATTCTATTTTGGAACCAAAGCTATATTTCAAAAAATGTTCTTTAAACTTTTAAATAGTTAATGCAGTTATTACTCATTACTGGAATAAAATTCTAAAGTGAAAATATTAAAATTAATTTAACACAATAATAACCAAAAATTATAAATAAGAATTTTGAACGATGCAACAGTAACATTTTGATTTATCCTTTACTTTCTTAAACAATGATTGCTGATTCACTAATGCCTTTTTTAAGTATTTATTTTCTCTTATGACACTATTGGGCATATATTTTTGATGAAAGTTCTTATGTTCTAATTTATAATGTCGTTCAGTATTATATTTTTGTTGGTATGTTGCAATTGCACAGAAGACATACGGCATTTCTCTTTATTTCCACAAAACAATATTCTTCTTCCCATTCGTTTTGGAAGTTGTAAAAACGTGGCCACTTATTTGATCTTGCTTCAGACATGTTAAGTAGAGTTCTTTTTTGTTGTTATAAATAAGTATTTTTATCCAAAAATAACTTTAATGAATTTGTGAATTATTGCAAACAACCATTCAATACAATATACACACAATTCAGTCATTAATATCAATTTACAAGCATAATATACTGTTGCATTATCGTTGTACGAACACATTTCAGCACAAATGCGAATGATGCAGAGTCCGCACGAGCCTTTTCCTGCACAGCCAAGGAGCATGCCAACTGCTGTCAGAAAATTCAAAGTTTTTGTGATAAGTCTAGACATGTTAAAAACATTTAAACTACATTTTTTAGTTATTATTTATTTTTTTATAATTTTGTAAATTACAATTCTTGTTCAGTAGATAGAAATACTATTTTAGTAGATTTGCAGTAAACTCAAACTAATAAAACAGATGGAAATAAAATTACTACTACTTATTTTAAAATTATTTTCATATGATTAAAAAAAGTTAAAAAATGATATTTTTAAATTAATTTTTTGGAAATCTTGCCATAGGCACATAACAGACCAACCATGGGTGCGGGGTTGGCCACCACTGTTATATAGCATGGTAACTTATTGCAATATATTCTATGATATCCACTTATGGATGCTTTCTAAAGGTTGGATACAGTCTGCTGATGGGGCATGTTGAATGCTGGCAGCTAGTCAAGAGAATCCTGAGAAAGTTAGGGAATTGAAGAATGCAATTGATTCATCTTAATAAAAGTTCAACGAGACTGCACTAAACACAAACTAAAAAATAACACTCAAAAGCCCTTAGCAGTCAAAAGATTTTAATCAGAAACGTTTTCAACACACTTGGCATCTTCCTCAGCTGTACTACAAGACTCACCCTGTTACACAAGAATAGGGGACCAAACTACACAAACTAAACAAACATCACAAAATTTAAAAGGGCAAGAATACATCTGGAAGTGCTCTCCTTAGCACCACCTGCCCGTATATTTTGTTACGCAACAGATCTTATAAGAATATATTAAGCATATTATAAAAACAAAAACCATACAAAATTATACAAATTTTAAAAATTATTTAAAATCTACACGAATTAAAAATACATACAATTATCTGCAACTATTAAAAACAGAAAAAAAAAAAATAATAATAATAATAAAATAAAAATAAAAACAAAATAATAATTGTCACAACAAGCAGTGCTCCCATATGGGAATATCAAAATCCGACCATAGCATATCCTTTAGTCTGCTTTGCTGACTTTAAACAACCATCTCCAAATGCTAGGGATCTTTTGTCTGCTAAGGGCTTTTGAGTATTATGATCCATCTTATTTACAACAATTTGTAGAGACAACTGGAAAACAATTTATGGAGACTCCTTTATCAGGGGAAATTTCCTGATTTCTCTGGAACAGCCTCTACTTGTCTTGATCCTTTAGAAGAAAGATGGAACATGACTCATATAGATCATAACATATTAGCCCTTATATAAAGCAATAAGCTCTGCTCCATCAAAAGATAGTACAGGGATACTTTCTGAATATGTATCTTTATTCATTACCAAGCTCTGAATGTAGTATGCCAAAACATCCTTAGTTCCACAAGGGAGACCAATCTAACCAATCTGACCTAGCTGGAAAGAATCCCCCTCCTCCCCAACCCCTCATGAATGGTGTTGCAAAGCAATTGAAATAACTGAGATAGGCAATGTAACTGCAACAGAAGTCTGGTCCCAACGAATGAAGTCATCACCATCCCAGAGAAAAAATGCAATGCCCTCTCACATACCAGGAAGATCCCTTGAGAAAGGGCTTGGCTATGGCAAGACTATCAGATAAACAGGACATGGATTTGAACCAAGATCCTTCAAGATAGTAGGTGAATGCTTTAACATGCAGCTATCCAGCCAATCAATTTTTTAGGGAAAATAAAGCTTATAAGATTATTGTGCTTTTTAAAAGTAGACTAGCAAAATGATTATAATTAAATATAATTATTAAATTTATGAGCATAATCAAGAAATATGGCAAGAAATTTAAAAAAAAAACACTAAACCAAATAAGAATATTTTATAATAAGTTAAATTCATTATACTCTTCTTATGGTTAAAAATCATCCATTCATTCCAGTCTTAAATAACAGATGATTATTATAATTAATATTTTTTAACTATAAAATATTAATTCTTTAGGAAATACATATTTCCTTTTTTTTTTTAAACTAACCTCCAGCATAAACTTGAGCCCAATGTTTTGCAGTGAGTTTAAACATTTCTGGATTTTCTTTAAATTGCTTTGCTACAACAGCATCTTGAGGATCATCTGGCTCTGCTGCTGCTAATAATGCTTGTAATGACAAAAGCACAGTTCTTAATGTCATAGCTGCAGCCCTATTAAATAATGATTTATTTTATATATATATATAGTGAAATAAAAATGCAGAATACTAATTGAATTTTTATTATTAAATTCACATTGTAGAATTTATTAAAAAAAACATGCTAATTATTCTGATTTTTACTAATTAAACTGAAGATATCAAATTATAATAAAATTAAAAAACATCTTTTATATAATTTATTAAAATATTATCTTATGAATTAAATAAAAATGTTAAACCTACCACTGGTCTTTCAGTATATCTAAGCATATTGCTCCAGTTACAGAACTAATATTTGGATGCCATATTTTTGTAACAAATCGAACCTATTCCAAAATTAATTAGTTAGCTCTCTTATTATTTGCTGAATACAATTTAATAATTTTTAATTTAAATCAGCTATATATTCTACATAATAAATTTATTAAATCATCTTTTTTTCAATTATTTATATAATTTCTTTAATTATAAAATTTCTTAAAATACTGTAAAATAAAATTTAATAGAAATTGTTTCAACTTGATGTTTTGAAAAAATTTAAATGGCAATACAGTTATGTTTCAATTTACATAGTACTTAATTTGAATTTTTTCACTTTCATATGGCAAAGATCTATTTTTTTTTTAATTGTTAATCAAAACAACCATTTTTTATATATTTATGATAAAACAGAACAGTCTTCTGACATTACAAAACTAGAATGTTTAGTTTTTAATATCAGAAGACGGCCCTATTCTACAGCTTCATATAGTGAAAATAGTTTAATAACAATATTTTATTTATATTTGTTATTTATGATTGAAAATACTTTATTGGATTTTTATCAGTTATCAAATAAAATATAATATCAGTTGAAGAAAATCAATAACTACTTGTTCATATTTATATAACAATATAAGCACAAACAATATTTATTATTATTTTTTTGAAATTCCTGAAAAATTTTTGTAGAATGATTCTTTTCAATATTTGAATTAAAACACAAGTCAATAGCAGTACTTTAAAGTGGATGATCTATTCTTAACTACCAAGAATGTTTCATCTTTTCAGGCCTCCTCAACCAAATATAACTTATGCTAACAATAAATTATAAAATGTCAAACACAAATTCTTTAACAAAATCTTAAATGTATATTTTACTTTAAAAATTTTAAGAAATATAAAATCATATATGCTAACAATTAGTTGGTTTATATATACTTTAACACCAAGCTTTAAATAGTTAGTTTTAATTTAAAATTAATATTTAACAATATTAATGGCACATTATAAATATACAATTTATTACAGTTAATTAACCTATTCCCATAAGTAGAATTAATGGGCATATTTCCACATTTATATATCAACATTTGAATTATATGTTTATTTCTATTCCAATATTAGCTTTTAGTACTAATAGTTAGCTATAGAAAATGATTAGATATGAAAACTATTTTGAGTCACACAATAGAAAATATTTAACTAAGTACTTTCAGGATAATTCATTCTCAGTATTCAATTCAAATAAAAGAATATAGTATCACTCATCATTGTTATGTATTGGTGAAATCTATAAGAACAGATAATCAAGTTTAAGAAGTGAATTAAAAAATTATAAACATTACACTAATTTAAGTAATTGCCATTAATTCTTTTAATTAAAAAATTTTCCATCCAATCAAAAATGCATCAATGTCTTTCTAAATAACTAAATCTTTTCTTCAATTGTATTTAAATTTTCCATTTTATTTTTTTTTATAAAAAATAAATTACAAAAATTTGATTTTGTTGAAAGTTGCTTAATAAGAAATTATAATTTATTATATTTAAAGTAAAATTTTAGTAACTTTATAATTGATTGTTCAGCACTCCTAATAGTTCATTAAAAACCAGCAAACAATATAAAAATGATATAATTATGTAGTGATTAGTTTTAATTTAAAATTGATATTTAACTTACTGTAAGATTGAAATTTCTGTAAATCAATTAAATGTTTGATTGTGTGATTTCCTATTTGTTTAAATTTTAAAAATAGAATATATAACAACTTGTTAAAAATTTTCATGTTTGACATTTTTTTACTTACTGTTAGTGTTAAGCAGTATGTATATAGTTGAGAAACATGAAAAAGTAAATCCTTGCTAGTTTTAATAAAGAATAATTTATCTAAATTAGAAGTTCTATTGTTGACTTGTATTTTAATTCAAATATTGAAAAAAGCATTTTATGAAAACTTTTTATAAATTAAGAAATTTATAAAAAGTTTTCATAAAATGCCTTTATTTTTTTTTACCTTTTTATAAATTTCAAAGAAATTTATAAAAAGGTTATATCATTTTTATATTGTTTGCTGGTTTCTTCTGTACTTATACTTGATTGCAATACAAGTACAAAGAAGTAATTTACTAATTTTCTTCAATTGATATTCTGTTATATTTGATAACTATTAAATGAAATATATTTGTAGTTAATAATAATATCTTAATAAATTATATATTTTAGTTAATTTTTCTCCCAATTTTATATTGAATTACAAAAATGAAGATTCAAAAATCAGTTATTTGAACCATCAGATGCTAGAAAACAGGAATTTCTGTAAATGAAAACAACAGTTGCAGTCATCACATTACTTTAGTCAAGGAAAAAATCAAATATTTAAATATTAAATCAGTCAATTTATAAGCAAGAAAAGCTTCTTATTTTCATTCATAAAAATAACTTAAAAATATACACAAAAAAAATTAATAATTTGCATTTATGAATAAATTCATAGTTTGATTTTATTATTTAGTAATTTGCATTTATATGATCAATATTCTAATTCTTACTGCATACACAGAATTGCTAGCACATACTTTTGGCTTCATATAATAAAATGATATTGCTCAATAATTTTCACCATTTTGCATTTTAATGTTACATTTCTTGGGCAGCAAAATGTGGTCAGCATTTTCTGAACTTGTGAGATATGGCTACATTATTTAATTGAATTTATGGAAATGATTAAATATTTAATATACAGGTCTCAATTTATGTCTTCCACTTTACAAGTTCCTAGATTTACAAATTCTTATTTCAATTATGAATTATCAACAAAATCAAAAATATGACATTAATGATGATAAATTAATTATAAACCTCATAAATATAGCATTTTAATCATGTTTGTAGCAGGTTATATAGGTCTGCTATAAAGGAAGTCAAGATGGCAGACTTGGAAACATAAGAAGCATGCCTCTGGCTGCCATAGTTTTGTCAAAACATTATGTAAATAACTTTCAATCCTGGATTGTGCTTAATGCACATTCATCTATATAAAAAACTCATCTACAGTCTGTTCCACTTTGAGATGGCAGTGATGTCACTAAATGACATAATTTGGTAGTGTAGCACACAACAGTGTATTCTTCTGTCATTAGATATTAAAGTATAAATAATACATTTTCAACAATTTATCCACTTTTTTGTGCATAAACAGATTAGTTAAGACATTTTGCCGATAAATCTGAAGTCTTCATCATGTCTCTGATATTATTCTAAATATACATTAGAAAAATTTTTAATTTTATTAGCATTTTTCCACTTTATTATTTATTAAAATAGTAATTTTCACGCACTCATGTTAAAAGTCATTATAAAAATAAGATTATGTACTTTTAAATAGTTTTATTATTTTTATTAATACTTAGGAATTCAAGAAATCACAACGAGCACTTGAAACAGGATAAAAAACTAAATTATTATTAGATATATATAATATGCACTACATACACTAATAATACAATATACCTAATAATAAATTAGTTTTTTATCCTGCTTCAAGTGCTTGTTGTGATTGTTTATAATAAAATTTATTTATTCAGTGTGAATATAGTAAATTTATTGTGTGGTATTAGAAGCAGCAGAACTCACTTGTTTATACTTAGGAATTGTTTTAATTCTCCCAGAATTGTGCTAAACTGTTGAAAAATTAACAGAATAATATTTAATACGATTTGGCTAATTTTTTATCAAAAGGGCAGTTTTGGTCAACAAGGGTTATACTTAATGTTTATGGAAAATTTTCAATTAGCATAGAATTATGTTGACACTCTTTGTACGAATATTGAAGTGGTGGAGTAAGCGGTAAAGTATTGTTTCACAATAATATCATCGACAAGACATTGTCGGCATTTGTCTATCAGTAGACAACTTATGATGGGGCATTCATTACAGAAAAAATAGTGGTGTGTTTCATGCGAATGGCAAATTTAGTAAAATCTTCATATCTACTTAAATGATCTTTCATGACTTTTCGTTTCAAATAACTTGTTTGATGTCGATACTGTGCCTTCATTCATTTCCTTCCTGATTTTGTAAACAATCCTTATTGACACATTGGTTAATTCCATTGCCAAATCTATGATGTAAATTGGTGACTTATCTCAATTCACTTCTACCAATCTGCCATGATTATGAAGAATTTTTCCTCCCACATTATTCATCACATAAGAACAAGACTCTGTCTTACTTTTAGAATAATCTCAAATACGAATATTCTCGATTAAGAAATTTTTTATTTTTTTAATTTTGTCTTTTTCTATCCTCAGATTTTTTATAATATCAAGGATAAAAATACAAATTATGATTGCAGTGAGACTTTGAAACTTTATACATTAAAGTATTTTGATCAATATTTCTTCTTGCGTATGAACTATAACTGCTTCACTCGTGATGTCACTGCCACTTCAAAGTGGAACAGACTATAGTATCTGTTGATGACAATGAAGAATAAAAATTTTTAACACTCGCATGATATATAATTTCATTATGATTATAATTTTCTTGATTTTTAATCTTTTGAATGCTGGCTATTTTTTGAAATTAAAACTAATTAATATGCAAAAAACATATGAAAATTAAGATTATGAAATCTTGCTTAATTTTTGTCATAATCTTTTGAAATTTTCAGTATTTATTGCAGTTTTTGCATTCTTTTGAACAATATAAGAAATTTTTTGGAATTTTTTTTTCTAACTTTTTGTTATGTATATTAGATTGCAGAAAAAACAGTTTTTTATAAGAAATTTTAGCCATCCAACAAAATAATTGATATTTTTAGATAGTAATGTGACCTCTGATCAAAATGAGCCATGAATGATGAAATTCGGTTGAAATTTTCAGAAATTATAAAAAAAAAAGTGTTACATAACTATTGTTGAATGAAGCTGTCATATAAGTATTAAAAAATTACATGAATTAACTGAAATATTGTTATTTTTTAATATGTCATTTTTATTCATTTGTTTTTACTTTATTTACACAATTTTTAGTAGTTTTTATAAATTTTGTTTATATCAAAAAATTGTAACAAATCATTGTTTTATTGATCTTTATTTAACATTATTTTTGTCAAATTTCGTTGTTGAGAACGTAACTGCTGTTTTTGTTACTACTTCTATGAGAAATATATTCCTGCTTTATGAGTGTGCTAAAGTACAGATAGTTCCCAATTTTATGAGTTAATTTATAACTCAAAGTTGGGAACTATTTGCACAGGTTTTGCATGCTATACTTTTGTCACCTTTTATTGAAATGCTCAATAAAACTACATTGAAAACTGTACTGACTTTAGCTACTTTATGATTTGACAATTTTTATTATTTACAAACTATTTTCTAAATTAATTATTTTTTTATAATATTTCATAATTTAAAATATAATAGTAAAATCTTGCGTACAATAAATTAATTATAGGGCTTAATTATATTTTTTGTACAAAATGGATATTCCCATGAATGTTTGATTATCTAAATTATTTGCTAACAGAACAAGTTGATTCCAATTAGTTTGGATAATCAAAGCTCTGCTGTAATACAGGTATTCCTCCTATAACACAGTAGATATGTTCCTGAAAAACACTGTGTTGAGTGAAACCGTTTTATATGAGACTAGGAGTCAATACAAAACGGAGAGTTATGTTCCAAAACCAATTCAAAATAAATAACTTTCATTAATTCCATATAAGATTTTTTATGTTTATTAAAAGAATATTAATAATACGAAACATAAAAGAAAGAAAAAATATATATGAAAATAACTTTCATTAATTCCATATAAAAAATAAATAACTTTCATTCAAAATAAATAACTTTCATTAATTCCATATAAGAAACTTTATGTTTATTAAAAGAATATTAATAATACGAAACATAAAAGAAAGAAAAAATATATATGTAAGATCTTAAAAAAACAATATGTGTAATACAAAAGGAAAGAAAAAAGTATATAGCCTATATAATATTCATTTAATAATTATATCTTCTTTACTACTGTTTCGTTAAAACAAGAACGTTTTTTTCTTTAACAATATCAACTTCACTTTCTTGTTTTTTCTTTTTAACAATATCAACTTCACTTTCTGAACTTTTTGCAATTTTTTTCTTTTTAACAATATCAACTTCACTTTCTAAACTTTTTCCCACATTTAATTAATGTATCTTCTGCTCTCTTTGCAAAATTTGTAATCTAGCCTGCTACAACATTCTGCTCTCTTTACAAAATTTGTAATTAACCTGCTACAATCCGCTAGACAACAATATCAATTTCACTTTCTGAACTTTTTTATGCATTTAAAGTTTGTGTATCTTCTGCGTCTTTACAAAATCTGTAATATAACCCGCTACAACCTACTATACAACAACAAAATTTTGTAATCTAACCCATTACAACCTGCTAGAAAACAATCATTTCTTAACATATACCTAAAAAAAAATTTATGAATAAAAAAGTTTTTCTTCTCTTTCACATTCCTCTATTGAAGAATAAAAACTTATCATCATCACTGAACATTGGAACACAAAATAATCAAGGGTCACCAATTAACTCAATTTCAAATCAAAATCGAAAATAGACTGCATATCGTCCCTCTTGTGGCAAATTAATGAAATTGCATTTATGACTAATTTTAGCAAAGTATTTCCCAATGATTGCAATTTATGTGTGTATTGTGTATCCATAGTGTGGATTTACAAAAATTAATGAAAATGTTTTGTGTTATACCCTAGTATGGATTTACAAAAATTAATGAAAATGTTTTGTGTTGTAGGAAGTTAATATAATTTTCTAAGTGTGTTAAGTAAAAACTGTGTTGTAGAAGTACCGTCCTATAAAATTGTGAAAAACCATGCTATAGGTTTTTCACAATTTTCAAATCGTGTTAGAGCGAAACAGTGTTGTAGGAATGGATATAGGACCATATTATAGGAGGGATGCCTGTATTTATTTATAAATACTACAGTTGTAGACATTCTATCACTTATAAAGAGATAAAAAAGACAATAGAGCAATAGGCAGAAAAGAATTTTATTTCATAAAAAAACATTTTTGACCACTGTCAACTGGTCTACATCAGCTTTAGTTATCCATTACACAGAGCAGGGATGTTTCTCCAGGTTGTTTATTTACAAATGTTAGAAAGAGCCATTGGTTGGTGACACGTTAAATTACTGTCATTGTAGGGACAGGAAATTATTCATGTTACAAAAACTGAAAATAATATTACATAATACATATTACAGATCATAAGTGTACAGTCTTGTGTGAATAATAGTATGAAGATATGTGTGAAGGCATTAAAAAATAAAACACTATAAATAAGGCATACGTGTAAAAGTAGCATAAGATAAAATCATTTACATGTAAATTAATTTATAAGAGATTATTAATTGCCAGATTATTATTATTATTATCTAAAAAACACATATAGTTAAGGTATATAAGATTTTTTAGGATATTCTTATATTAGAACAAAAGTGATATTATTATTACATTATAGTGAATCATTCCAGACTAATGAAATCTTTGGGTGTAAATTAAAAACCACATAATGAAACATATTAAATTATAAATCATTCATTGTAGTATTACAGTGAATCCTACTCTAAATGAAGCTGCACTATGAGAATTATTCTTGTATTTTACAAATACAATACAATTTATGAATGTATTTATATTAAAAAAAATCATTTTATGATTTCCCTATATTGAATTAATATAAAGCTTTCATAATACATTCAAAGCACTTCATTGTCAAAATTGAATGAAAAAATGTAGATAGTAAATGGAAGCTTAACTATGCTCGTATACATTCAAATTACATTCAAATGTTAATTAGCATTGAATATATGCAAGCATAACCACTATTAAAATTTTAATATTGATTATGAAAATTGTTTATATGAAATTTTATACAAAAATACGATAAATTTGCAATTATGATAAATAAAACTTACATATATTTGGATTCAACATAACTTTTAAGGAATACTAATTGGGGAAATTAATAAAAAAAAGGGATGTTTCAGAAAGTTTAAATAAATTACTAAATATACTGAATCAGATTGAAGAAAAAATGTTATTGTAAGTTAAAATCTTCAATTTTTATATTTCTAATAAGAAATATAAAAATTGAACTTAACAAATTTTTAATTTAATGCAATACTGGAATAGTTTGTATCCAAATCAAATATAAAAATTAGTTTTTATTTTCATGAAATTCATTTTGAAAAATATCATCTTAATCTTCAGTTTTTTTAAAGTGATCAAAACTAATAGATTCAACAGACACAATAGAGTATTCTGCTTTAAGAAAAGACAATTTTTTAGCGAAGATAACAAAAAAATTTTGGTTAAATTATGTTGTCATAGTCAAATGAATTATAACTAGAGTATTTTGAATATTCAGAAATATGGTGATTTTAATTTATGTGATTGTCTATGTTCTTTCAATTTTCAAATTATTAATAATGCAAAAACATAGAGGTTCTTCTTCTGTATTATGTTACTAATTTATCCATTATGTTATTTCTTATCAGATATGGAAATTTTCAGCACAAGCTGCTGAAAATTTCCATATCTGATAAGAAATCATATCTGATAAGAAATTACCAGTTATATACAGTTGACTCTGGTTAATCTGACCACATTAGGACCAGGCATTTTTGGTCAAATAAAATAGCTGATCAAATAATCTGAAGTTAAGCATATAAATTATCATATAATAGATTTCACATACTACAATATTTATATACTGCAGAGCATGTATTTAATGGTCTGATTATTGGACTAAATAATTAAAAATAATTTAAAAAGTTATTGTTGTTATTTTTTTTATTGATATTACTTGATCATGAAGCATTTTTATACAGTATACCAAAAACGGTAAAAATTGAATCTGACAAGCTTTGTGTAACTGTAGCATAAAGAACAATTGGGTGACGCACAATAAAACAAACCTGTTTCATCCACACTGTAAATGTTGTCTATAGAAAATTCCTGAAGTAATGAATGTCAGTAATCTCTTGTTTTTCCAATCCTCTATACTCTCAGCATCAGCACTTTCTTTCTCACCATGTAATCTCTTAAATTTAATCCTATCCCATTTACATTTCCATTGGGATAACTAGCCATTTGTAGCTTTAAATCTATCATGATTCAGCATATCTTGGCTAACTCCTCTACCTTCCTTTTTAACATTGATCTACTGATACACACTGACACACACACGCACACACTGACACACACACGCACACACTGACACACACACACACTGACACACACACACACACACACACACACACACACACACACACACGCACGCACTGACACACACACGCACGCACTGACACACACACGCACTGACACACACACGCACTGACACACACACACACACTGACACACACACACACACTGACACACACACACACACTCACACACACACACACACACACACAAAAACCATTGATTAAGTGTGTTTTCTGCCTCAGAATTTTTACCTTTACAAAATACTGTTTCAATGATGGCCCCTGCTTTCCAATGCACATTCATTTTTCTCTTAGTTCTTCTTCCTGGTAGATTAAGCATATAATGGATGTTTTTGGAATTCCAAAAACATTCAATGACAGAAATAATGGGATAGAAATGTGAGTTGATGCACTGTGATATGCCTACCATCTGATTTGGAATAATTATAGGAGTTTCTGTTTGAATAATAGAATTTTCTAGGCTTATAATAGCAACACCAACTAGTAGAATTAAGAGAAATATGTTGATAGTTCAGTGATAAACAAATTCTATAGAATTGTACCAATTTATATCGTGCTGATGTTGAAAAGGAAGAAGGGAAATCCAATAGATTGATCAGATAAACTAGAATTTTAGTCTGAATAAATGAAATAAACCAAATGAATTTTCAATGTCAATTAATTAGGTAGCGGTTTTTTATTCACATTCAAATGAATTTTCCTTATTTTGGATTTGTTCTTCAGAATTTGGTCCTAATAGATAGCTGATTGGATAAACTGATGGTTAAATTAACTGGAATAGAGTATATATATATATATATTATAAAATCAATAAAAACTATATATAAGAAGTTCTCAGCTTACGAGTTTCCAAATTTACAAGTTTTTTCAAATATGAAGGATCAAAAAAAAAGAAATCAAAAATATGAACATTAATTGCAATAAATAAATACTAAACATTTATAAAAAGGCATTTTATACTATGTACTATGTAAAAGTGCATTTTATACTATGTTGATTTGTCTGCTACAAAACTAGAAAAATCAAAATGGCAGATCAAGAAACAGAAGTAATGCTTGCTCTAGCTGCCATTGTTTCACCAGGAAATTAAGTAAATAACTTTCATTCCCAGGTTGTTCCTAATACATTATTCACTGTATAAAAGCTCATCTAATCATTTGTTGATGATGGTGAAGAATAAAAATTTCTTAATATTTGTATGATAAATAATTTCTTTATCATCATAACTTGCTTGATTTTAAAGGTTATATTTTTTCATTTTTTTAAATAAATAAATCATTGTTTAACCCATCTGCTGCCATTGACAAGTATACACATCAAGAAAGTGTAACAAACAAATGATAAAAACAAGTTAAAAAAATTCAATCCTGATTATATTAATCCAGCTTTTGCAAATCAGTTTTTATCTGTAACATCATTAAAAATACACCTCTTTGACAGTGGGTCCTAAATTTTTTTAGTTGCTGAAATATTTTTTTAAAATTACATGTAAACAAACATTGTTTATATTTGAACAGCTCAACAGAATTTGGATTTTTTTTTTAATCTCATCCTGTTGATTTTATAGTCTAATCTATCAAACCTATTCCAATTAGAAGATTCGATAAATGATATTTTGGAAATTTTTGGAAAAAAATAAAATTTTTCTTAAAATAAGCTATAAAATGCTGAAAATTAAAAAATATTGTAGATAAAGCTATAAAATGCGGAAAATTAAAAAATATTGTAGATAGTAATAAAATATTGGTTAATTCTGTTAAAATAAACTAAAATATATCTTACTCATTTTTTGTTTTAATTTCACTGAAATTTAAGAGAAAACTGAAAAACAAAACATAAGCAGCCTCAGGCCATTTAAAGGGTGGAGCACTTTTATTGCGTTACAGCAGCCATTTGCTTCAAATGAAATTGCAGCCAAGTCTACTTTGGACCTGGCTAAATGGCATTGGGTACTGTGGAACCTCGGGACTCGCGGAGCGGTTCAATATCAGGATGATCTAACACCAGTTTAGTGTCGTGTATGACAATAAACAAACAGGCGAGAGCCTAGACCAGTATGGGGGCTTTTACGTGGGTAAGGACGGGAGAATGAACTCTGTCTGCTACTTACGACTCAGAGACTACGGTATAAAAACCAAAACTCCATCTATTGAGAGAGATTCTTTACAAACAAGGTTAAGTGAGGCTTAATGTCGACAAGATGGGAGGATAAATACCTATGATTCTTTTGAAGATCAGGTGGTCTTGTACACTACACAGTCTTTAGTTCACAATTTTAGTCTTTAGTTCTGTAAATTCCACACACAAAATTCACAAACACTCACTATATTAAATAATAATTGACTTGTTGACTGTTAGGAGTCCTTGCAGTTGACAACAGATAGATTTGGGTCTTTCGTAAGAATAAATATATCCAATTGAATTCCGGGACTTCGGTATTTGTCTTGGTTGTTCGTTGGGGAAAAACTCTCTGCACTTCGTTGCGGGAGAACTCCTTGTTCTCGTTGGAGAAAACTCCTTACTGTTTGTAGAGGAAAGACTCTCTATACGTCATCGAAGGAAGACTCGCGGGAGAACTCCTTGTTCTCGGAGAAAACTCCTTACTGTTTGTAGAGGAAAGACTCTCTATACGTCATCGAAGGAAGACTCTCCGAACACTCCTTCCTTCCATTCTTATATCGGCAAAAATCTCTATCTGCGTATAACGGATTTCTTAACGAAAAAAGACATGAACATCGATAGACATGAGTAATCAGAAAGACGATCTTACGTATAGCTTTTCCGTGTCGATCTGATTTCTTTCTTTATCCTTCTTTGGAAGTGAAAGATTTAGTTAAACTTGTGCTTCCTTCTTTGGAAGTGAATTTATACAATTATGATTTATTTTAATAAGAAAACAAATATTTTAATAAAATTATAATGGAAATAAGTCCATTCCAACTTATTTTAGGGATGGTACAGGGTTGGATCCCCATTGTACTGAAGAACAATAAAACAAGTGCAGTCCAATTAGAAGAACATAATATATATTATAGCTGTTTATATACAAAATGAGACCATTTTTGTATATGTTACAATTTTTTAATCAGTGCCAGATTAACATAGTATGGGTTCCGCACCAATAAATATGTACATAATTTTTTAGTCCTCTAATACGAGCATTAAACCAATGATTTTTGTGATTTATGCCATATTTAGCACTTTTTTATTTGGCATCATGAAATTGTAAGAGAAAGAGCAAAGAAGGTGACTTAGTGTGACTCTGAACATAAACTTCTGCATGAAATGATACATCTTATATCATCAACAAATTTGCTCATGCTAAATGTAGGAAAATTAATAATTAATATTGACTGTGTTGTTATTTTGGATAATGATAATTGCTATTCAAATTAAAAATGTGTGTTCAAATATAAAAACATGCATTGCACTGTTTTGTTGTTTTTTTTTAATATAGGGCCCCTTTCTTAACATATGCTACAGGC
Organism: Olivierus martensii; assembly: GCA_000484575.1. NCBI lineage: Eukaryota > Metazoa > Arthropoda > Arachnida > Scorpiones > Buthidae > Olivierus > Olivierus martensii. The sequence continues at coordinate 16,978 of AYEL01090722.1, forward strand.
CCCATGTTAGCTTAAGCTGGCACTGTTTTTAATATAAAAACTACTGCTAAAAATTATATAAATGAAGTAAGAACAAGTTAATAAATATGAAATATTAATAAAAATTACAGTATTTCTATGAATTCATGTAATTTTTTAATAAATATATAACTTCATTCAACAGATATTAGGTAACTTGTAGTTTTTTTATAATTTGTGAAAAATTTGAGTGAATTTTTTTCATTCATGGCTCATTTTATTCAGAGCACACATCACTATTTAAAAATATCAATTATTTTGTTGAATGGCTTAAATTTCTTATAAAAAAAATCATGTTTTTATCAATCTTGTATAAATAATAAAAAGTTATGATAAAATAAAATTTGAAGAAATGCTTATATTGTTAGAAAGTGAATAAAAAATGCAACAAATACTGAAAATTTCAAAACATTTCAATGAAAATTAAGCAAGATTTCACAATAAATTTTTTCAGATTTAAAAAAATTTTTTTTTGCAAATTAATTAGACTTAATTTAAAAAATAGCTGGCAGCAAAAGGATTAATTATACAATTAACTAATGAAGATCAAAAATTGCTAAAATCTAAATTTAACTGCTATTATAAAATTATGTTAGGAAGCACTAAAAGCAGTAGGATAAAAGGCAAAGTTTACTTAACCAGAGTACTTTCAGTTACAACACAACTATTTTCAGCTGTTCTGACAGTTAAAACTTATAATTTTGTAAAAACTATGAGTGCATGGTAATTTAGTTATTTAAAATTTTAAAACGGAATACCTTTATACATATGTTAAAATAATAGTACAAGCTAAACCTAAAATTACCTATTAAATATAAAATATGATTAAAAATAATATAGATCTGTCAAAATTAATAATTTTGCTATATCCATGAATATCACAGTTCCCAATTGTATTTGTTTCTTTTTCATAGTGTAAAAACCATGCATTAGATGGGTAAACCAGAAAATTATCATTAACTAGGTGTTTGTTTTCAGATCTTTTTATAATTTCCAGTATTTCAGTGATGGGCAGTTCATATGGGTCACTGATTTTGCTAATAACTTTGGCCTCTTCCCACTGGATCCTCTTCATATGGTTTCCTTGTCAGTGTACTCATTAGAGCATTGTTTTGGATGTCCCACTGGTGCTCTTTTATCTTTATAGCTAGGTTTCTTTTTGTAGCACCAATTTATGATTCTTGCCTAACTAGTTGTTTAGCATGGTGATATATTCTTGGATATAACAAAATTATTAATTTTGACAGATCTATATTATTTTTAATCATATTTTATATTTAATAGGTAATTTTAGGCTTAATTTGTACTATTATTGTAACATATGTATAAAGGTATTCCATTTTTAAATTTTAAATAACTAAATTGTCACAAACTCATAGTTCTTTTACAGAATTACAAGTTTTAAATGTCAGAACCATTGTAAATGTATGTTTGGTTAAGTTTTAACCAAAAGTATTCTGGTTAAATAAACTTTATTTTTTATCCTAGTTTTAGTGCTTTTTAACACAATTTTGTAATACCAGGTTAATTATATATTATTGATTTTATTGACCTTTATTTAATTTTATTGTTGTCAAATTTCTTTGTTAAGAATGGAACACCTAGTTTTAACATTATGTTTATGGGAAATTGATTCTCAATTTATGAATTCTTAAGATCGGAAGAGCGTCGTGTAGGGAAAGAGTGTAGATCTCGGTGGTCGCTATAAGAAATGTAAATAGGCCTTTAATAAAGTTAATTTTTTGGGAAATTAATTTTTAATGCTACTTCTTTAAAAGTTTTTGATATCTGCCATTGCATTGTATATTGTTATATCATATCTGATACAATTTTAAATTTCTATACCACAAATTTAATAATAATAACTTTCTAATATATTTATAATTCTTACTTGATCAAATATTTATAATTAATAATTGGTTTTCTCAAAGTTTTAATTATACAAAAATATCTTAATTTCAAATGAACTAAACAAAGTTTAAAAATGAAAATTCTTGATATCATTAAACAAAGAATTAAAATATTATACATTACATACTTTTAAAGTTGTTAATTTATATAACAACATGTCTTCAAGATCTTTCATTTTTTTTTTATTAGCTGAAATACTTTCCAATAAGCTTGTTCTTTCATTTTCAAGTTCCTATAAAAATTATCATTAAGATCAATCTTATTAATTTGTTTTTTATATTGTATTTAATCTTATCTATTTAAATATATAAGAAATGCTTTAAAATCTAGCACTTTAGAATCTGAAACTCTCTATATCCTAGGATATTTCATAAAAGTCCTTAATTTAAAATTCAGAAACTTTAGCAAAACAATTCAGCATCTTTACATTCATTTCTAAATATTTTAAATTTCACTGAAGTTTTTATTTTCCATTATTTTTTTATTAAATCCTCTTTCTTTTTTCTGAGCTTCAGAAGATATATCTTAGAGAAACAATAAGAACAAATGGTTTGATGTCCATTTCTAATTCTATATTGACTCCAATCAAAAATATAATAATAGTACTAATATAATTTCATATTTTTTCAAGAAAATAAAAAGTAAATAGAAGTAACTTTATTCAAGCCTCTGAATTAAATGTTAAAATATTTAATATAAATTTGAAGTTCCACCATTTTAAAAAATTCTACTGTCATTTTAACAACAACAGTACAGTCAAATACTCACAAGAAGATGGGCATTACTCAAAGATAATGATGAGATAAAAAAAAGAAGAAAGAATTTCACACCACTGATTGTAAGATAGTACAAATTCATATCCCCATAAACCATACCAGTTTCTTCCACAGTCATCCTCTTCTTCATAAAAACATTCCTATAAAAATTATCATTAAGATCAATCTTATTAATTTGTTTTTTATATCCACAACAATAACATCTCATCAGTATCCATTTTACAGAGTTTGCAGTACCTGAAGAAGAAAAAGGAAAAATACTCAAATGCCATCAGTCGGATGGTACATACATCTCTATCTCTATATAATATATCAGCTTCCTCTAAACTCATTTTTTTGTCATATACATGTGTTTCCTAAGAAAGATTTTGAAACCTATCTATCTTTTGATATTCAATCACTTGTTTTCTCCACTCTTTCATAGGCCTTCATCACATATCATAAATACCCACAATAGACTCCTAATTATCTAAGTTGCAGATTTACTAGGGTTAATTTACAACCCTGAAATGATATTTAATTAACAATTTTTTATTGTAGATGGTCTGTTTGAAAGATTTTTTAACACTTCAAATTTATTTATTATATCATTGATAATTGGCAACCAAAATTAGAATCAAATTAAAATTACAAATATTGCAATAATTTCTAGTTTCATTTTTCAATAAATAATAGAATATTTGTACTATATATTTATTTTTTAACACACACATGTATAAATAAAAAAAAGGAAACTAATACACTGCCTATAGAATACAAGTTATAAAACATATAATCAGCACTCAGGCAGGGATGAGAATAAACACAACACAGAGTATTTAAACAACAGTAGCGCTTTCGATTTTTAATAGAAAATCCTCCTCAGCTACTTACAGAACAGAACACCAACAAATACGTTCTATCAAACACAAACTGATTACAAAATATTTTAAAAACAGGTTGTTATGGTAAAAATAATTAAATGTTTTAACATACAATAAAAAAAATTTAGGGCTCATAAATAACATAATTACATACAATCACAATTAATGTATATTAAAAATGTCCATTAACCAGAATAAAAAATTATAGAATACGAAAAAAAAAAAAAAAAATAAAAAAAAAAAAAAAAAAAAAAAAAAAAAAAAAAAAAAAAAAAAAAAAAAAAATGTAATTTTGCTGGAAAGAATGTCTAAAAAAGAAGGTTGTTTATGTCATAAACCACTTCCAGGCATTACTCACAGTTGTAGGGTCTATTTTATTAACAGGTTGCACGATGTCATTAAAGGGGTAAAGTTGCGGAAGCTATCACAATCTATAATAAATGTAATGACATCGTGCAACCTATTAATAAAATAGACCCTATGAATGTGAGTAATGCCTGGAAGTGGTTTATGAATAATAAACAACCTTCTTTTTAGACATTCTTTCCGGCAAAATTACATTTTTTTTCTATATTCTGTAACTTTTAATTCTGGTTAATGGGCATTTTTAATATATATTAATTGTGATTGTATGTAATTATGTTATTTCTGAGCCCTATATTTTTTATTGTATGTTAAAACATTTAATTATTGTTACCATAACAATCTGTTTTTAAAATATCTTGTAATCAGTTTGTGTTCAATAGAACGTATTTGTTGGTGTTCCATTCTGTAAGTAGCTGAGGAGGATTTTCTATTAAAAATCGAAAGCGCTACTGTTATTTAAATACTCTGTGTTGTGTTTATTCTCATCCCTGCCTGAATGCTGATTATATGTTGTGTAACATTGTATAAATAAAGGCTGTAGCTGGGTAAGCATTGAAAAGTGGCCTTTACATCGATTTGGCTGATTTTTTTTTAGAGATTGCTTTCTGAGTAACATTTTACTTTTGACAAATATTAATGTTGAAATACCGATGGTTCCTCAGAAAAAAAATAATTTTGAATTTTGAAAAATAATTTTTTCTCAGGAACCGTTGTTGCAAATACATGAAATTAGGTCATGGTATAGAGGTACATAAAATCTATTACTGGTAATTTTTTCACGATTCTCACTCTACAGGAAATGTGGAAAATAATGAAAATATAATTATTATATAAGCATTTATTACATAATATTTAATTCTCAAGATGAGTTCATTCATCAAATGAATCACAACTTAACATCTAATTAGAATGGTCATTATCATATTATTTTACATTCTGACCATTAGTTTTTATTGTGTAAGATGGTTGTTATAAATTAGCTTATTGTCATCAAATAGTTTTTTAATACTAAGTCTAGGAGATCTCTTGCCATTTACAATAAAGCAGCAAATGACAGAAGATAAATATTATATGATAATATTGACAAAGTATTTTTTTAATAAATTTGAATAATCTGAAATTTTTACATAACAAAATTAACAAAAATTTTGATTTCATTAAAATTTCCTAAGATTTAATAAATTTTCAATATATATCTCCAAATATTCCTAATCAAGCCAAATTCTACCCTACTGAACTATTTTAGAATTAAACCATCAAATTAATGATTATTTAATAATTATGCTACAGTGCCATTATCTATTGAATTAATAATTAAACTATAATTTTTACTATTTTTCTAAAATTAAAAATTAGCCTTAGAGTTGAACTAGGATCTTCAAGTTATTGTCCCAATGCCTTAACCAGTTAGATTACAAAGACATTGGCATAATTTTAAATTTTGGGATTTATATAATCACCAGTTAGATGATTATATGCATTATAAAATTTTGCTTAGATTATATGCATTAGATTTGCATATAATCTAAGTAATTTAGAATTATCAGACTAGGCTGATATCAGTGATTTCTAAAATAGTTCAGTAGGAATAGAATATGGCTGGATTAAGAATATTTGGCCAAAAATTGCCTAGTTAGGTTCAATTATGATTTGTTATCCAACTTGATGCAAATCTGTATTCCCAAAGGCTGTAGCCGGATAAGCATTGGAAAGTGGCCTTTACATCGATTTGGCTGATTTTTTTTAAGAGGTTGCTTTCTGGGTAACATTTTACTTTGACAATATTAACGTCAAAATACCGATGGTCCTCAGAAAAAAAATATTTTCAAATTTTGAAAAATAATTTTTTCTCGGGAACCGTTGTAGCAAAATACATGAAATTAGGTTATGGTATAGAGGTACATCAGTTCTATTACTGGTAATTTTTTCGCGATTCTCGCTCTACAGGAAATGTGGAAAATAACGAAAAAAAAAAAGTTTAAAAAAATAAAAAAAATATCTTGTCTTCAGAGGGCAATCACCATTATTTCGTCAAATATTCCTCATATCCTCCCCTATAATATATATTAATTTCAAAATTTTCAGATTGGTATAACATTCATATTTGTAATATTTTACATTCACAGCGAATTTTTCTCGAAACTTGAAAATGCCTGTTCTTGGTATCGAGCCAACGTTGATAGATTAGAATTTCTTTCTGTCGTCACGTGGTTTAGATATTCTACGCAAAGTCTTTGGGATTTTTAATTCGAGCAGCCGGCGAAAATAGAAATTAATAAAGAGATTAAGCACATGATTATTTGAACAATCTGATTACGTATGACAAATGAGACATTGAAAATTCTGTTTTCTTTCCCAAAGCAAGAGAAGGAATGAACAGACCAACAAGGCCTAAAACAAATTTTTTAGAGGAATGGGATATATACAGTCAAATACGTTTATAATGAAATGAATGGGACAGGAAAATTTTTCCGTTATAACCGACGTGAAAAGAAAAATTTTTAAAAAGTTGAGGACATTTCCCAAAGTTAGTTCATGAGCCTATGACGTTATTCTTCAAAAAAAATCGATATT
>AYEL01090723.1:0-75489 GCA_000484575.1 Olivierus martensii
GTCCCGGCACCCGATGCAGCTTTCTTGTAATATCTACTCAGCAATGTACAGTATTGCTGAGTAACAATATTGAGAAAATGATAATTTTGGCACCCTGATGCTGTGCATCATCTGCTTACCAGGTTAAGCTGGCCTTGTCCACATGTACTTCAGGTAAAGGCGAACAGTTACTGATGAGTGGTGAGCAAGTGCCGTCGGATAAAAACGAAGTGCTAAAGAGAGTTACCTGGAGAACAAATGTAATTCTGGTTGCTTATATAGTGAGCTATATCTCGAAGCTGTGATAATTCGAATTTTGAGCGCAATAATTGAATTTTGGTATCAAATTATAAACCGTGATAAATCGAGAATCGCAATAATCGAGGTATTCCTATACTAACTTTTGTACCTTGCAGTATATAATATAGACACAGATGAAGATTATTTGAGAAAAAATGATGAATCAAGTACAAAACCCGGGTCGGGCCTCATATCCCGAAAAAAAACCGGTACCAGACCCGGGACGCGAACCTGGGTCCTCCTGCGTGGCACGCTAACGCGTTACCATTTGGCCATCCAGCCGCCCTAATGAAAGCATTATTCTGTTAATATCCACATATTATGTGAATATTAATAGAATAACATTTTGCAAGAATAAATAAATTTGTCTTACAAAATTTTAGCGCACATTTTGTTTTACACGAAATGAATCATAGTCTTACAAAATTTTAGTGCCCATTTTGTTTTACATGAAATGAATTATAGGAGCAGCATTAAATATCTTTGGAAAGCGTAGCATATCGCTATGGGAACCAACAAGCGGAACTGCCCATTGTCTAGTAATCAAACTGTTTTTTAACATTTGAAAAATATACATATTAATTTAATTTTAAAAATATTTTGAAGATTGAATTCTATGATATTAGTTTTTTTTTAATTTCACTTGCCAAATCGATTAACTCCATCAGTCACTCAAAATCTGTAACTAAATTAACAATTACTCTAAGAATATACTATATTATGCATTTGATATGTCATCACATAAAAGTTACATCTGCAATAATACATACCACAATGTTTATTCGAATTTATATTTTAAAGGGAATTTTAAAAAACAGTTTATATTATTTTATCATTTTTCTCCATTTTTGTTTTGTGGAGTTAATCTATTTGGCAAGTGAGCGGCTCATATATTAATTGCCAGAAAGGACAAAAGTAGTATTTCGTTTCTTTTAAAAATTAAATTTTCTTAATCTGGAATTCCTGCATTATATGTAAAGTACTTATTCAAAATAAATTTACTATTCTTTAAAGAAATTAGATAGGAATATTTATTTCTATCGTACACATTATGGAACTGCACGTGAAAATTATTCTACAAATCTTATAAATATTTGTTGTATAATGCGCGGCTCAATTATCAGTCTGTGAGAGGTTAATTTTTAATACTTTAATGATAAAGATTTTTTCAAGATTTGTTTACAAAATGGCGGCGCGCATTGGTTTAGATACTGCAGGAATGGCGCGTTCCAAACTTTAACAGTAAGGTATCAACACACCGGTTGCACCGTTACAGTTACAACGACCTCTAAAGGTGGTGAGTGTGGTGAGCGTTTTGACACCGGTGTACACCGTTTTTCTAACGTCGCAGAAAAGTAGTTCCTGCTAGATGATAAGATTTTACAAATCATTACACTTATGAAATAATTGTGATTGGAAACAACTGTATTCAAAACGCGTTATGGATTCATTAAATGTAATGAATATCACAATAAACGGTAACAAATGCGGGATGATATGATATCAAATGCAGATCACATCGTATGAAATATTAAATATCTATCTGATATTGCAAGTATTATTTCATCATTCGAAAGATAACGATGATAAAACAATATGATTTGAACCAAAATACTTTTTTCTCAATATTAAACACCCACTATACGACATTAGATACGTGCCAAACATGTTACTTATTTAATATATCATATAATATGATCTGTTATATGATGTTTAATGTATTAAATGTTCGCTATATCATATATAGTGTAACATGATTTGATGATGTTTTACATCGCATATGATAGTTGAAAGACGTTTGATATCGTATCTAGTAGTTTAAACTTGTCGATATCTATAACACGCTCTTTAAATTTCTGAATATCGATGCCAGTTCCGAAATGATAGAAAACAAATGAAAATTCTTCATTTAATATGCTGTCAAGAAAACTTATCATCGAATAGAGAGAATTAAAGTTCAGAAAATAAATGCGAAAACTCAATCTATAAATATTTCAAAAAATGATTGAAAGATAATATTTTTATTTCTCTAATTTTTGTTTTTAGGTGATTAAAAATTATTAACGGCCATATTCTGAAAGGCGAGTAAACTCGCGAGTTGGCTAACTCGAGTTGGATGCTAAACGTGCCCGAACTGCTTGTAGAGAAATATAATTTTATCGTTCATTTCCTCGTCATCTTTCGATTGGTACTATTTTCGTTTAGCTGGCGCTAATGTAAAACCATACCAAAAAGAACGTTTACTTATTCAGAAACACAAAAGTTATGCAAAATAATATGAATTACACATAACAAAATTTTGATTTTAACTTTTATTAAATTTTTTTATACCATTAAATCAAAAAGTACTTTTCATTTTAAACACCAAACTCAAAATGCAGACAAAACAAATTCTTTATAGAAGTTATACATATAAACTGGGGAATTTCTCAGAAATTTGTTTTCTATTTGAAATCAATAACAACAATATGGAGGTGAATAATGCGAAGCAAGCGAAAAAAAATTTTTCTTAGAATTTGAGCGATCATGTTAAAACAAACATGTAAAAGAGAATGAAATTTTTTTTTTAATTTGTGTTAAATCAAAATCGTGTAAAAACGCAACTGGGTGAAAATGCTGAATATTTTTTTAAATAAGGAACTAAAAGTTGAAGTTGAACTACAGACTGACTGAAAGCCGAGCTGCTTTTAATTTGTGTTAAATCAAAATCATATAAAAACGACAACTGGGTGAATATGCTAAATATATTTTTAAATAAGGAACTAAAAGTTGAAGTTGAACTACAGACTGACTGAAAGCCGAGCTGAAAATAAAGAAAATAGTAAAGAACTTAATCGGCGCCTTCGTGTTCAAACGAGTTGCTATGGTAAAGAGCATGCGCAGTAACTATCTTCACGCTATCTGGCTGATAGCTATCTTTTGCCTCGTGAAACACTCTGTACTTAATCTTTAGATTTTCGAACGGGTTATTCTGCAGATTAAACCGAAAGTCATCCAAACGGCCCTTAATCGAATAAAAATAAATCACTATCTCAACTTATCACAAAGGCTACCTTCAGCAGACTCAACAGTTCTAAGTGAGCAGATGAGTTGTAGCGGTAACGGTTGGTATATCTGCTGAACGGCAAGTAATTATCACAAAGGCTACGTTCAGCAGACTCAACTGTTCTAAGTGAGCAGATGAGTTGTAGTGGTAACGGTTGGTATATCTGCTGAACGGCAAGTAGTAATAGGGATGCGATTATTGAAAGAAAACGAAGCCAGTTATAAACACCATTAAATACGGCATACTTTATTATTATCATTTGATTCCTTTGGATTAATAACATCCATGGGCGCAGCCATCTTGAAACAACTCAACATATTGAATAGTAGCGTAAACGAAATCCCGCTACCAAACCTGACGTCACTAACTCAACAAGTTCGATAGTAGCGCTACCTTAAAGACGCGTTCAGCAGAAAATCTCACAACTATTCCACAACAATTGAGTTTGCTGAACGCAGCCAAAGGCAAATTGATAACAGTCAATGGTTTAGTGCTAAGAAAAGAAGTACCGGAACACTATTCCACAACAATTGAGTTTGCTGATTGCAGCCAAAGGCAAATTGATAACAGTCAATGGTTTAGTGCTAAGAAAAGAAGTACCGGAACGCTACTCTTTTAAAAATACTGGTGTCGAATAGATAGAAGAAATCGCAGAACATATATGAGGAACTGTATGTATGTGATGGAGCAAGACAAGTATGTCAGAATCGAGCTATGTGACTTTTAGTCCTCTCTGTCTACCTCTCGCAGCACGTGGCATGATGGGATAGATAGATAAATTATAAATAAAAGATTCTATAAAATATTTTTAACATTTTTTTATTCTATAAATAAACATACATATTTTGATATTATTTAAATGAACATCTACGTAAAATTTCAAATTCAATCTGATATTTTTTTCGATTTGGCAATTCTTGTGTTTTGGTCGACAGCCGAACGATGATTTCTTAACCATTTTTTGGCACAGGTTTCCATTCTTCTAAGGGAGACTCATGTAGTTTTATGAACATTAAACAATTTAATGTAAAATTACAGTTAACATACTGTGACAGTAATTCAAAATGGCAACGATTACACCAAAAATACCTGGCTTTATATTCAGAACTTTTCATTAAAATCTCTGAAATAAGAAACTTTTAATCGACCTAACTGTGAAATATATTACAATATACAGTATATAAAATTATTTCAGTATTTTTGGAGTTAAAATAAATCAGTATCTGAGTTACGAACAACCCAATTTACGAATTATGTTGGTAACTAAAAGAGCTCCTACATTTATATTTTCTATTAATTTTGAACACGGCTGATCATATTTAATAAACATTTCTATAGTTCTTGAATACTTTTTAAATTTAACAGAATTTTAAATTTTGTACAGTTTAAAGATGTTTCAATTTTACTGGAATAAAATTTATATTAAATTTAAAATTTAATTAATGATGTTTTTAATGTATTATACGTCTTAAAATAAATCAGTATCTGAGTTACGAACAACCCAATTTACGAATTATGTTGGTAACTAAAAGAGCTCCTACATTTATATTTTCTATTAATTTTGAACACGGATGATCATATTTAATAAACATTCCTATTAAATTTAAACATTTTTAAATTTAACAGAATTTTAAATTATGTACAGTTTAAAGATGTTTCAATTTTACCGGAATAAAATTTATATTAAATTTAAAATTTAATTAATGATGTTTTTAATGTATTATACGTCATCGTATCATATATTGGGTATATTCTGAATCTTCATGTAATACAATAAAGAACTTGACAAATTTTTGAAATTATTTTATCATTTAATATATAAATTTCATAAATTTTATCTGATAATTACAGTATTATTTTATTTTGGACCACTTTACAAAACTTTTCACATTTTAACATCCAACAACGTGTGAAAATTGAAATTAAATCATGTTGTCTTATTTTATAGGACATGGATAAATTTCTGAAGTAAAATCCAATAACATTAATTTCGAAATTACTAATAACTTTTAAGTGACTATTTACTATCAGGTATATAAACGTGAATAAAAATTCTATCATTAATTGTAGATAACTTATATAATTTCTGAAAGATAGCTTTGTGAAAACGTGATGACAATTGATTGATAATATAATTTCATAACGTTAGATTACGATAATGACTCACTTGTCTGTAATAATTCTTCATTATATTACTGCAAAATTCTACCTGTAAAACATAAAAATTATATTATTAAAAAGTAAGTAGTTTAAATTAGCTTGAACAATATGACTTGATTATTCATTATTTTTTACTGTTTTTTATTATCTATAATGCGTATTCTTGTTAAATTTAAAATCTAAAGTACAGTGGACTCTCGTTTTTACGAACCTCCAATTTACGAACTATTCAGTTGGTCGCAAAAAGTTCCTGATGTTAATTAATGCCATTCCCATTTACGAACTTTTCGGGGGGGTTTATACGAGTTTGTAAAATCGAGAATCCACTGTAATTTAAGAATTATTAAATAATTATTTGTTTAACTTACTAGGAAATATCAAAAATTGATATTGTGAAAAAGGGAATTGAATTTTGCATATTTAGAAAAATGAAAATTTTCAGAATTCTGTATTTCTTCACATAATTTACTTTGTTGTTAATAAAGTAAATTATGTGAATAAATACAGAAAAATTGTGCAAAAATCGATCTTAATCTTAAATTGATGTAGTTCACATGAAGAAATTTTCTTTATATTTTATACTTTATGCTTCAATACAAAGAATTGAAACATAAAGTACAACTATTTTGAGTAGAGAAAATAAAACATTGCAAATTGCAATTGATCAATCCGATTTTCAAAAGATTATTCACAGACATATCTAGAATATCAGTTTATGAAAGTTTCAAGCAATATTTTTCTTGATAATTTTCTAAAATTCATGTGAATAATGGGTAATTTTTACTGATAAAATTACTGTATTATAAATTTATGTAAGTATTTAAGTTATTGATACCTTCAATGATTATCTATTCTAAATTATTAAAGGTCCGTTAAAATAATCTATTAATTCTATTTAACTTATATAAGTCTCTTAAAAATAATTTGACGATAACACTGATACAACATTCGCTATTATTTTGTGATAACCAAGAAATATCTTCACTAGTTGCAGATTATTTTGTATATGTGATAAGATAATGAATCTTTATAAAAAAATTGAACTGACAAACACTTGTAAACTAGAAAATATTTCATGATAATTATTTTATTATGCTTTATATAATTGAAAATTTATAATTTAATTAATTTAATGGCATTTGATATTGAATTTATTAGGTAACAATGGAAAAGACAAATATATCTGAAAGAAAAAACAGGCTGACCTTACACAACGTCAATGGTTTCCCGTTAACAGCAAAATGTTTGGTTCAGAACTTCAAGCAAGCACTTACGTTTAAACCCAGCGCTGATGATATCATCATTTCAGGTTATCCAAAATCAGGTACAACTTGGACCCAATATATTCTTTGGGAGATCTTTAACCATAGCGATACGTTGCCAAATGTGAACGAAATGAGGTGGAGAGAGGTTCCTCAACTGGAAATGGCTGGTACTGAAGGTATAGAGACGATGAAACCACCTCGTTTGTTTAAAGTGAATCTTTCTTTTCATCTGACGCCATATCATCCTTCAGCCAAGTACATCTATGTATTTCGCAATCCTTGGGATTGTTGTATCTCCGCTTATAATTATTACAAACAAGTGGACGAAGGTTTTTCAGAAGGAACGTTTGAAGAGTATTTCCAATATTTCATGAAAGGAGAAGTAACACACGGAGACTATTTCGATCATTTACTTTCCTGGTTGGATCATTGGAATGATCCGAACATTTTGTTTGTTTCCTTCGAAGGAATGAAAAGAAACACTCGTGAAGCAGTTATAAAAATTGCGAAATTTCTCGGTGGAGAATATTATAAAAGACTGAGAGAAAACGAAGAATGTCTGCAGAGTATTTTATCACGAATTCAATTCGATCACATGAAACAGAATTGTGCTTTTTATGTATCTTCTGATTCTAATAAGAAAATTAACTTTTTTCATTCGGGAAGCGTTGGACAATGGAAAAAATATTTCACAGAAGAACAATATACGATTCTAAAAAATAAATTTCTAGACAAATTAATGGGTACAGAAATATTACGCACATGGAAAGAATGCAATCTTCTTGCATTCGATAATGATGTAATACGTAATTAATTTATAAAATTTGCTAAAAACTAATTAGTGAAAATTAACAAATTCTGTATTTTTAAATTTTCAAGTAAATATAATTGTAACAATTTGTAAAGAATTTTAAGGAAATTTATAATAATTTTGGAGTAAATTACATATTGTAGAATCATTATTTTTTTATTTACTTAAACATATATACAATGCAATGTTTGTTTCCTATTTTGCAATCCAACTTTATTGTTTTCTGTGCCTCATAGGCTCCCATAGCTTTTGATTTATCGGGATCAAACTTTTTAAGTTGATATTACATGACCATGCGGACTTTTTAAGTTGATATTACATGACCATGCATTGTGGTTACCCAAAATGAAAATTTCAACTAGAAAATGGGACATAGTGAGATCATTTTTTTTAACTGTCCGTTTCGCTTAGGCTCTCACACCGTTTGAACAATCTGGATCAAATTTATTAGGATGGTTTCACATGACAGTGTGATAATGTAGATCACTTTTAGAAAACCATAAGCAAACTTAAACATTTATATTCAAAATTTGATCAAAATCCGTTCAACAATCTACAGATGTGTTTTAATGTATAAGACGATCAAATGTTTTAAATTAGTTGCATTTTTACAAATTTAAAACTCAAAATTTTAAGGTCATATAAAGTCAATGAAAGTTGTGTTTTTAATTAAGAAAATGTAATTTATTTATTCAAACATTAAAAATCTAGCCTTTTCAAGTCTTAGTACTTTTTTTAGAATGTTAGCTGGCTTCTACAAATCTAAAACTCAAAAGTTTAAGGTCATATAAGGTCAATGAAAGTTGTGTTTTTAATTAAGAAAATGTAATTTATTTATTAAAACATTAAAAATCTAGCCTTTTCAAGTCTTAGTACTTTTTTTAGAATGTTAGCTGGCTTATTTTCTTGATTGTGACTTGGCAACACTATTATAATTCCAAATGAACAGAATGGAATGGGTGCATATACAGGGTGTTTTCTAGCACCAGTTCCACCCTTTTTTCTCGGAAACGCGATGAGATAGGAAGTATGGAAAAAATTTTTATTACCAAAGTATTTCCAAAGAATCGAATGGGCATGACAAAAATTTTGGAAGTAGGGCCACAAGGAGTCAACAATGAAATCTCCAATGGAAACCAATGCCGATTTTGGTATAATTGGAGAGAACTGCGAAAAACAAACAACTTTTGTTTTTTGAAAGTTTTTTAATATCACTTACGGATTGTGAGATATCACAAAGATGCCGCCACATGTACCGCCTATAAAATAGAGAATTTATTTAATTAATTAATGATAAAAACGCTATAACTCGTCATTATTTTGATTCTTTAAAATGATCCCAAGGTGGTGGTTATTACTGTAAATTAATTCAACAGCAATCATTTTATTTGAAGTGCCATAATTGATTAATTAATTATGGCCCTTCAAACAAAATGATTGTTATTTGTCTGTCTATGGAACACCTACAAGCAATGTGATGTAGGAATCCGATATCTAACATATGTGAAAAGAAACCGAAACTAACTCCCATATAAAAAGAAGAATCTGTAATTGGTTGTATCAAAGCGTGAAGAACACTACAGAAAATACTTCGTGGAGGAAGCAAATGGCATCCGATATAGAAAGAGAAGAATTACTTATAGAAGTTAGGAAACGTCCTTTCTATATATGACTAAATTTAGTGAATATAAAGATTCAAAATTAAAAAAGAAAATCTATGGAAAGAAATAAGTTTTATAACAAAAAATTCCATCATTTTGTGAACTTCGAATATATCATATCTTCTCAAAAGTATTAACAATATTGTAACGATCTCCGTTTTCATTATAATAAAATGATTATTATTTGAACTATTTGCAGACGAAACAGCTAGAATAGCCATCAAAGAAAAATAACGATTCGCCATCTTTTACATGCTGTATGCTATACCAGCTCTTATTGACTGTTTGTTTACACAGGTACTATTGGTTGATTCGAAAAATCGTGAAGCAGGTCGTGATCGATGTGTAATTCTGTCGCAAGCCATCAGTCGCAGTCGCATGGCCAATGTGAATCCATCCTTACTCGCTTGCCGATTAATACAGGTCTCCTCACTTGACGAACTCGTTCGTCAAATGAAAAGACCTGTATTAATTATATAAGTTTACAAAAAACATGTGTCAGTTTCTTGTTGAAGGTAAAGTTAACTAGATAAAGATAGAGATTATTGAATTTGATAGGATAATCGGCAGTATATAGTATTGGTCAATTAGGACACGTCTTCGGTTAGCGAAGTAAGAATTGAAGAGTTTGATTACAAAACGCGTTCAGTCAGTTTTTGTTAATTTTCAGGAGAAGCAAAATATGAATTGAGAAAATATTTACGTGAATGATTATCTACTACCAGATATCTGTTTCTAATTCATATACAGTATATGCTCTTCTCAGTAGAATCCTGAAATCAGTCATCATTAGTTTTTAATTACACAATGACTAAAGAAAATGGTGTTAATATAAACTTGCTAAGTCCAAGGACTGAACGTGTTTTCAATTACACTCATTCTTCATTAGAGGAAAAATTAAATTTATTTTGATTGAAGTATTAAAATACAGTAGATTCTCGGTATTCCAGGATTCCATATTCACGTATTCGATTATTCCCCAAAATTTATTTGTAACCAGAAATTCGATTTTCGTGCTTCTTCGCGGATTATCGCTAAGCGGCTGTTATAAATGTTACGCTTACACGTAATCTCTGTCATCTGTCTCGTAATCTTCTGTCTAGAAAGTCTCATTACTTATCCTTGTTCACTCCACAGATTGCAGGTATTATCGTCTGTAGTTCCCACAGAATAATATGATCCTATACTTAAACGCAGCTTCAAATTTAAGCGTTAACTTCCTGAATATTTATTCTTTATTCTGAGAGTTTTAAAAAGCTCAGGCAAAAAGCGACGCAGACTATGCTGATACAGTTTTTCAACACAATTCAGGAAGATAATGTATCAGCTGCTACATCAAACATACAACTACCCATCAAAACTAAGAATTTTATTCACTACATAGTGATTTAAAAAATTAAATAAAGATTACAGTAATTATAATACTGTATATAGTACTGTAATATACATTGAATAAGGTGTCTTTAAACAGAAAAACACAGTTAAAGCAAGGATGAAAGTGTTGAAAACAAAAATTCGCAGGAATCTAACTCTATATTTTCTATAGGCACAATGGTTCAGTATTCGCGAAGAATTTTATTAATATATATTCTGGGGCCTTTCCATGACTACATTATACTCATGGAAAGGCCCCAAAACATGTATTTAATCATTTCAAATTAGGAACTAATAAAACTCAGAAAACTTTCTTTTTAATAATAGATAAAATGTCCCAGAAAGTAAAATTTTTTAATGTTATGATTTCATTTCAAGAGCTTCTAACATGAAAATTAATAACCAATATAACAATTTTTCATTTAATAAACACGACAAAAATTCCCACAACAAATTTATTGCCAACAGTTATAGCAGTTTGCTTTTTACAGCCCTGCTGGCAAGATTATGAAAAAGCTTTGCACATGCGCAAAGGACTCAGCGAATTTCCATTGTTACAGTTCTCTGGACTGAGCAAGTTTTCAAAAGCAAAGCAGGATTCAAGTGTCCGGTACACATTGATTGGCATGGTTTTGGAAACAAACTGGCCTTTAATAAGATAGATGACTTCAATAGGAATATGCATTTGGATCAAACAAAAAAATGATAAAAATGGACTGAACGTGTTTTGGGATCACACTCTTCAGTTATTTTTCATATAAATACGTTATTAAAGTTAAAAGAATTAAATGCATATTTATTTTAAAGGAGAATCATCTACCTACAAATTAAAAAATATTAATCTCAACATATCAATTGAAATGGAGATGAGAGAATGAAAACATACAAGTGCGGTTACATGTTTGGAACAAATTGTAACAACATCTAAATCTCATTTGTATAAGCGTTTATACAAATGTCACATTGTATGACAGATGCAACTATTATTCCGCAAACTTCTCCAGGTGAATACAATAAAGTATCTCTAGACATATAAAATCTAAATCTAGATTTCAGTAAATCGGTACATTTTCTATAACTGATCTTGTTTTTCTATGACAAATGTTACATCACTTCCGGACAATACATGATATTCCAACTGTGGTTGGTTGGTTGGTTAGATAAGTTAAGCCACCATATCCTCATGGGATATACTGTATCTGGCCGCCACCACTTGTAGAGCCCATCACAGGCTTGCCAACATCCATGATGGGGTCAACTGGATGGGGTTCAACGGGCCGGCCCCGGACTCCTCCTGAAAATCTGGATGTGTGGGATCCGGATTTGAATCCGGTCCTCCAGGGTGGTAAGCCAATGCTTTACCACCGACCATTCCGCCGACTTCCAACAGTGGAATTAGTAACAAAAGTTCACTTGCGAAACCTTTATCTCCAAACAACCACATATATTCTGGTAATTTTCCATTGAAAAATAATTCTCTAAAGACCAGATATATTCCAAACAAAGCGTCATGTGTACCACCAGACCACTTTCAGCAACATCCATGATTTCCATATTTTAATTACATATCTAAATTCAAAAGATGTTTATATTAGCTACAATTTTAAAACTAATTTGTTTAAAATAATTATAATTATTAAATTAATTTAAATAATCGTGAACTATAAGTTCTCCTGCTTCTAAGAAAAGCAAGGAATTTTACCAAAAATTATCTGTAAAAATGATCTGTGTGTATAATATCAATATAAAATAACAATTTTTGTAATGTATATAAACTTCAAATATTTAAGGAAGACTCATCAGCTCTAAGATTATTAGTTATTTTCCTTTATCTGATATGATTTGAAATGATTTGTTATAATTTATATTATCTGTTGATTTTGATTTTTATATTATGTAATTTTATATTTGATAGTATTTGTTAACAAAAATCTATCGTAATAACCGAAATCAAATTTAATGCATATTTTTGATGTTTAAATTTATAGATATATCGACAAGACAATTTTTTTATAAATCTTTTGATAGGTATAGTATACGACGGGGCGGAAACAAAGAAAGTTGACGTCAAAGGAAACCATGTGGCAAATTTCGCTGAACCCTCTATCGGGAAAATAGAAATTTTATGAGAAAATAAAAAGACTTTTAAAAAATAATGCTTTATTTCATTTTTATTAATCTTATTATAGTATAGTTACACATACCATAATACAACTTATTTCAGAAAATATTGCTTAATTTAGAGTAAAAACAATATTTAATATAAATACAGACTGAGAAATTACAAATGTAAACTTGAACATGTATTTTATCAATTATATCGATATAATTTAATTTTACTTCTTACATTAATTCGATAATTGTGAGTTAAAAAAGTCGTATATCCGTAGATCGCGGCGCAACGTCGCAACGTGTTGTTGACTATCACGACGCGATGTTGGACGAGTTTTGTAATAAAATTTTATCCTAATTCGACTTTAATAAATTCAGAAACGATATTATTTTTAAAAATTTCTTAACATATCTCTTATACAGTGGATTTACTCAAAGGTACAAATTATTATTAAATATATTTCTAGTATCGACTTTAATAAATACAGAAACGATATTACTTTTAAAAATTTCTTAATATATCTCTTATACAGTGGATTTACTCAAAGGTACAAATTATTATTAAATATATTTCTAGTAAAATAATTAATTACATAACACAATTAAATCTTTCTAGTATTGCAAAACTTCGTGATATAGATCATTTATCTTTGATAATATGAAAGAAAAGACAATGTTATTTAATCAGATATTTAGATATTTTTTATTTATTGATATATGGAGTTATATGTAGGATGATAATTTATAAATGGAGTTTTTTTATAATGAGAATTTTTGTTGTTGTGACAATTTGTCAATAACAAGTAAGAGCAAAACCGAAAAATTTACGACATGTGGCCTGGGAATATTCTATGGACTGTACTCCATATGTGACAATTCTGCGCATTTTTCATTAACAGGTGCAGTGAATACGAAGAATTCCCGCATATAGAATACATCGCATTTGCATGTTGTGTAGGAACAACCATTTCATTCGGTCTATGTGACTATATGGTGGGGATTCACTGGTAATCCCTTCTAAGGACGACGGGGATCGACAGGAGAGCCCGATTTCATGATCATAATAAATGTTTTCAAGGAGTGGGACTCGAGATTCGAACCCGGGTCCTCCAGAGTGAAAAAGCCGAACCACGTAGCCAAACCACGTAGCCAATCCAGTCGACAAAAATGAGTTTTTATTTATAAATGTTACTTATTTTATTTATATACCGGGTGTTTTCGAGCACCCGTACCACCCTTTTTTCTCGGAAACGCGATGAGATAGGAAGTAGGGAAAAAATTTTGATTACCAAAGCATAATGAAGAATCGAATGGGCATGATAAAAATTTTGTAGGCCCATCGGAAGTAGGGGCACAAGCGGTCAATTATGAAATCTCCAATAGAAACCAAAGCCGATTTTGGCATAATTGGAAAGAACTGTGAAAAACAAATAACCTTTGTTTTAAAAGCTTTTTAATATCACTTACGGATTGTGAGATATCACAAAAAAGATGCCGCCACATGCGATTGGGCTATTCAAACAGTAAGAAGAATAAAAATCAAACAGAGGGCATCTGTGTATATTGCCAAACATTATTGAAACAGCAAAGAGCAGTAATATGAAGATTTAAGGCTAATTCTGGTACTCGGTAGTAGCACTCGAACCGCAGGTATGACAAGTCTTTCGCCATCACAGTTCGGCATGGAGCGATAATCAAGAACAAGGGTTTCTGGACTTTGTTTCAGCCCTTTATGAGTGCCATGGATGTACACAGATGCCCTATGTCAGTTCATTCCTTTTATTATGTTTAAATATCCCAATCGGTGGTACACGCGGCGGCATCTTTTTTGTGATATCTCACAATCCGTAAGTGATATTTAAAACTTTCTAATGCCCTATGTCAGATTTTTGCTTTTATTATTGCTTGAATAACCCAATCGGCGGCGCACGCGGCGGCATCTTTTTTTTGGTGATATCTCACAATCTGTAAGTGATATTGAAAAACTTTCAAAACAAAAGTTGTTTGTTTTTCACCAGTTCTAGCAATTAGTTTTCAAAACAAAAGTTGTTTGTTTTTCACAATTCTATCCAATTATGCCAAAAAATATTAAAAAACTTTCAAACAAAAGTTGTTTGTTTTTCACAGTTCTATCCAATTATGCCAAAATCGGCATTGGTTTCCATTGGAGATTTCATAGTTGATCCCTTGTGTCCCTACTTCCGATGGGCTCACAAAATTTTTATCCTGCCCATTCGATTCTTCAGGTATACTTTGGTAATAAAAATTTTTTCCCCTATTTCTTATCTCATCGCGTTTCCGAGAAAAAAGGTTGATACGGGTGCTCGAAAACACCCGATATATGATTCATACAATTATATACATACAATTCATTCTTAAATTTTCGTGGCACCCGTTAAAGTTTTGGATGCATACTAGTGTGCCGCGGCTCAGTGGTTGAGAATTATTTGTATAGAACATTAGACTAATACCGTTAAAGTTTTGGAGGCATACTAGTGTGCCGCGGCTCAGTGGTTGAGAATTATTTGTATAGAACATTAGACTAATTTATACAATAGATTTCAGTAGACTTTTGAATTTATTTTATAGTTTAATCAAAATAAATTAATTTAGAAGAATCTGAGAAATATTTATATAATTAAAAGTTTTTTTTATAATTTTTGATCATTGTTGTCTTTGACATAATAGACCAGGGATGCTCAATCTTTTTTACTATGCGAGCGACTTTTTTATACTAAGTAATTCGGCGATCTACTCCCTCATGTAGATTACGTTCTCCCAACTTGATATTTGATTACGTACAACTATGTAGTTAAATGCGGTCACTCACTATTTTTATACTAAGTAATTCGGCGATCTACTCCCTCATATAGATTACGTTCTCCCAACTTGATATTTGATTACGGACAACTATGTAGTTAAATGCGGTCACTCACTTTGGAGGATCCATTCTCCCAGTCCAAAAAATTTTTTTAAAAATTTTAAACTTTATTTGTATATTTAAAAATTTATTCATTACTTTTAATTATTTTAATTCAACAAATAAAACAAATATATTGAAATAAAATATTTGTTTCTCTATTTTGGAAAATAAATGTTAGAGAAAACAACGGATTGTTTACAAACTCATAAGTTAAGGAAATGCTTGTTGATTAAAAAAAAAGTTTATGTGAACTTTGGCATTGTTTAGAGTTGGCAATATTTTCAACGTCAGGTTGATATGAAGCAGTGGTCAATGGCAGACAATCATCCAAATGAACATTTGTAATTTGCTTTCTTGATTTTTATGACGTTCATATTTGAAAAAGAGAATTTTGGGAAGTATGTCGATCCGAAACATGATAGAATTTTTTGTGCAAAATCAATTAATATTGGAAACTTTCATGTGTATACTTCTAAATGATAAGAAAATTACTGAATTGACAATTTTAACGAAATATAAATAAACAATCGCAATACTTTTAAAGAGAATTAAAAAATATAAAATAATGATAAATAAATTATTATGTTTTCAACTTTAATTAAATTTGTAAGCAGGAATCAGCTTGAAAGGAATAAACTAGAGATCGACCGGTCGATCCCAATCGATCGGTTGAACACCCCTGTAATAGACTATACACAGGACAGCTTTTTGTGGATTGCCTAACTAAATGTCTTGTTGAGAAACTTCGTTTCCCATATATTATTGTTGCTGCAATAATTTAATTGTTGTTATTATGGCATATTAATTTCTGATGAAAACCTATTAGATGTAATGGTTAAACCAAATTATAAATATGCAATTATTTTATATCTTTCATTAATGAAACAGTAAATTTTTCTACTTTGCTATTATTTTTTAAATTGTATATTGGGTTGAACACCCTTGTAATAGACTATACACAGGATAGCTTTTTGTGAATTGCCTAACTAAATGTCTTGTTGAGAAACTTCGTTTCCCATATATTATTGTTGCTGCAAAGCCATATTTTGAGGGGCCCCGCGAAAAATACTCCAATCGAGCCCCGCACTAACTAGATCCGGCACTGAGCACCCGCGTACAATATGGTGCGGCAAGAAGCAAAGGAAGCAATCAACCAATAGAAACGGATCTTTTATATACTTGGAAAATGGCGAAAATTCAACCGTGTGGTTGGGATCCAAATATAGAATTCGTTTTAGAAGTACAAAAAAGACTATATCTATATCACTTGAGATTAAAAGAATACTGAAAATATACAATCACTTCTTTCTAATAACAAATCAACTACACTCCGCAAACGACCTGTATTGGCAAATCCATGAAACGTGAGAAGTAACTCGACTGCAATATAGACAGGCTGCGGCGCAATGCAACGCGAAGCGAAGGATGCAAATTTTAAGGCTGTTTCACAATTAGCGGTTGCGACGCGGGATGCGGATGCGGAAGCGGCCACGCGTGCGGTTAACTTCCGCTAGCGTACGCGCGGAGAAACAGCTTTCCATTGCCATTTCACAATTGTGGAACTACCGGGACCTCTAGCGGTAGAAATTATCAGGAGTTCTGACACCAGTCTAATGTCGGCTTGCGACACTAAACAAAACAGGCGTGAGCCTACGAGCGGTATGTGGCTGTGAGTAAGGATGCTTCAAACCAACCACCAAATCGAAAGTGGAAGTTGAATGCTGCTTTTATGTCACTCAATCACATCCATTGTTTGTCTTATCGTAATCACTAACCTCTTCTTTTTTTCGTTTCCTGTTTTATCATCAAAAGTGTTCTTCCTTTCATCCATTTCGATACTTTTTAAAAGAGAAAATTCTTTACTATACTGTATGTATACGATAACAAAGCTGAATAATAGTAATGTTAAATAGCTAACGGCAAAAAAAAGCCCATCTTTCTGGTGTTTCACCCTTTCAAAGCCAAGTGACTGTTCTTGGACTGCTTCTTGTCCAGTTTAACTAACCAAAAATTAACATTAATTTGTTAATTGATATCATAAAAGGGGACAGACATTTGTTAGTAAGACTGGTCTATGCTTACATGCATTAATCAAATATTTGCTCACACTAAGTGTAAAACGGTATCATTTTTATGCATTAATCGAATATTTGCTCGCACTAAGTGAAAAACGGTATCATTTTTATAAGTCGCACTAATCGAATATCGTAACTGAAAAACGGTATCAATTTTATAAGTTGAGATCGGAAGAGCGTCGTGTAGAGAAAAACGGTATCATTTTTATAAGTCGCACTGATTGAATATCGCATTATTCGAACTCGCACTAATCGAGGCTTACCTGTAAGTGATTCTTAAGTCATTTCTGTTTTTGTTATATAAAATATGTTCTCTGAATTTTTAAGAATTAAAATCAAAAATTTTACTTCAGCCAAAAAGTTAACAGACTGGTTTATATAAAAACAACAATCAGATCAAATTGTATTGTAAAATGCATCTGTAGCAGTGACCTAAATCTGACCTTGTTGCACCCTGATTAATGGATCTTTTGTTTTTGGATGTATGTTCTTTTCTGAGAATGAATATCATAGTACTGTGTAATAAACTGTTTATTACAGTCTCTAATAATACATTTGATCTTTATTTCTAATAACTCTTAAATAGAGCTATGGAATAATTTTGTATTTGTAAAAGTTATTGGACCAATACTGTTATATAGATACAGTTGAAAGTATTTTGTGGTATAAGTGGAATCATCTATATTTTTCTCTGTAATACAAAGGTCAAGAAAATGAACCTCATTTAGGCTTATTTGATCAAATTCTAAACATATTCTGTTTTAATATTTTCATAAATTAGGTTTCTATTTAATTTAAAACAGTTTAACTTAAAGCTTTTCTCACCTTTTTTTACATGGAATTTTCATCTGTAGTATTATTTCTCTTACTGGACATGACAAAGTTACAAGATCCAACTAATGGCGATGCTGTGATGCCTATACAAAAGCAATGTTGTATATGTGTTACCATCAAAACCCGATTTGCCTAGTTGATACTAGTTGCAACAAAGCCAGTTTGTGAATACTAGTATTAACTAGTCAATACTAGAATTCACTAAGACATTTTAGGGAAAACTGGAATTGACAGAAAAATTGCTTTGTTTGCAATTATTTAGTTTTTACTAGTTAAAAGCAGTTAGTTGAAGGCCTTCGATTTGTTCAGTTTATGAAAAATCAACTTTTCATTTTGGAATAAAGTCGTCCTATCGAGCCATGCTTGTGATCGACCCAAAAGTATTACTTGCGACTTCAGCACTGCCATCAGATGTTCTCAAAATATTGAAAATAAGAACAAACTCCAGAAATTCATTGAGATGAATGCACGATAGAATGAAGCTGAGACCCCTGTTGAAGAAGAACATGAGGCTGGTCCTAATAGAGTTTACACCACATCATTCAGGAGAGATTTGTCTAAACAGGCCAAGAAAATGAAATGTATCTCAGATGCCACCCATCCTCCTGTTGAAATAGGAGATAATATCATAATCCCAATCCCAGATATGAACAGAGCAAAGGCAGATTTTCAAAATATCATCGGAGTTGTGCTGGAAAAAATGAAGATTGCTCAAGATCAGAACTAAAGATGGATAACTTATACTGCAGGTAGGTTTTGGTTTTGTATCTTTTATATATTTGTTATTATTTAGAGAGTGTCCAAAATATGATTATGAAAAAAATATCTTTTGTAGATGAGAATTTGACATTTGTCGGGAGAAGTTCCTGATGCCCAAAGAGGTACCAGATACAGATATTTCTTTGAGGACGGCAGTTAGGAAAGCGGCGATAGCACCACAAGGATTCATACATTGTGTTTGCGAGAAAAATTGCATTTCAAAAAGATTCTTGTGCAATAAGAGCAACTCTAAATGTCATAACAGTTTTTCCCTGTGAAAACAAATAATGGACATCATCAAGAGGCACGGCAGTGACTCTAAGCCAAGTACAGTAGTCACTGACTGACTATTATATATATCTATTGATATATCCTAAAACTAATTTTATATCCATTTCTTTCAAAATATTATAAATATTTTTTATTTTCAGTTGATCCTTAATTCTTAACAAACTGGCCGGATGGCCGCGTGGTAAAGCTGTGGCTTGCTACCCTGGAGAGTCCGGGTTCCATATCTCCAGTTTTTCAGGAGGGATCCGGGCCCGACCCGTTGAACCCCATCCTTCATCCATCCGGTTGACCCCATCATAGGTGTTGGCCAGCCTGTGATGGGCTGTATAAGTGGCCGCCGGCAGATACAGAATATCCCATGAGGATATGGCAGCTTAATCTAATTATCCTAATCGAAGCAGGGTACATAACTTAATACGCGTTGTAGATAACCTAAAATTAAAACAGATGCCGGAAAATGCTGTCAGTTTTCAATAAATTTATTGTCGGGTATCAAATTGTTTAACATTAAGACGATGAGATGAAGTCCCGTTTTTTAATTTTCCATTAAAAAATGTCAATAAGTAAATTATTTTTATTTTTTTAAATTAAAAACTTTTTATAATTTTTTAAATGCTTTTTTATGCATGCACAATTATTTGTATTTTCTGTTTTTGTAAAAAGTAAAACATTTAATCAAAACTTGATATTTTGTTTTTATAAGATAAAGTGCGAGCCCTTTGTTAAAATTTTCATAGCTCACCACTGGATATACGGCTTAACTAAACTAGCCTAACTTACCCTAATAAATTATTTTTATTAGGTTAATAATAGTTAAGTAGATATTTGGATGTCAGTTTATGACAGTGGTTCTTAACTGATGTTCCACAAACTCATCACAAGAGTTCCACGAAATTTTGAAATATATAAATACATTATATTTAACTCATAATTTTTAATCAAAGATAGTATGTGTTAAGAACTGCATGCATATTTTTATTCTTAATCCGAAAACTAAGTTGCTTTATATGAATGTTATTGATTTTAGTGTTTCACAAAAATTTTTTGTAATTAAAAATATTCTGCATTTCAAAAAGGTTAAGAATCACTATTTTATGATCTAATAAATCAAGATTAGATCTATATGTTACATAAACTGGAGGCAATACTTCATAGATGATATGAGGTTGTGCGTTTAACCATGTCCAATATACTTGTTTATTTTTAATGCTTCTATATTAATAATTTTAATGTTTTAATATATCAAAAATATATTTTGATATATAGAACATTAAAAATATTCTATTAATTTTTAAGATTAAATTTAATATATGATATCTAAATATGAATCTTGAATCAAGATCACATTCATTATTTATTATTATTTCGGAAATCCAGTCCAATGATCTTTGTTCTCTACTATACGGCCAACATTGATCCTTTCCTGGTTGTGGGCAGCTATGGCAAGAGCTAAATTCACTCCACCACTGAGTAACCAAAAGATTAGATTGTTGGAAAGTTGTGTTATATTTTGACAAAAAAGAAATTAGAACACGCATTGAAAAATTGAAAGAAGGCGAAATGTCACAGGTTCGAAGTCATTAGAAATCGAAATAATTGTGAAATAAGCAATGTGACGATCTAATGGAAGTTGGATGACAATATCGGAAAAATGAATAGAATCAATGAAATATAAACAGACCAAGATGCTGTATAAATCGGCCGGACTGGACTCTTTGTGTGGAAACGCATCGACTTTCCATCCAGAGGGCCAGATTTCATTCCGGCCTATCTCTTAGAAAATTTATTCAGCGGATCCAGGATTGATCTATTATTCACAGTCCTCTACAATCAAGTCCGAATTGCCCTCCACGAATGGGCAATTCGGACAAGGGTTATTTTCACCTTCACTTAGTACTCAATAGAATAGAAAGTGGCTTCATCTGTTGGAAAAAAGATGTAGAATGGCAACATGATGAAAATCAACATTGTGAAAAACATATATGAAGCAATAAATAAATTAAAATATATCATAACTAATACAGTGAATAATCTAAACACTAAGAAAATAGATATAGCTCATATTCACTATAAAGACTTCAAATCACCAAAATAAAATAAAATAAAATCATTTTTTGTTAATTAAAATCAAGTCAGGGATGTCATGAATGATAAATCAAGTCGGTGAGTGCTGGTTTGAAGTCTGTTACACTTTCATTTGGAAGATGCGAAATCAATATTGAAGTCTTCCTTTTTTTCCTTTTCTGTGTTTTTTCTATGTAAATTTAACGCCGCTTTCCACCCAATAGGTATTTATGTGGCGGGTATTCCATTGCCTACTATTTACCATCATATCTTGGAGGACGGTTTTTTTTTACATATTTTACGCCCCCTTTCCAATCAGGGAGATTACTAAGGGGCGGGGCTAGTTCCAACCACGGGCTGCACCCACACCCGTGGAGAGGGACCGGATGGTCAAGGACCGGGATCACCGGGCCGGGCCAGTACCTTGAAAATATCCGGGACCAGACCCGGGACGCGAACCCAGATCCTCCTGCGTGGCACGCCGACAGCGTTACCACTCGGCCATCCTGCCGTCTGGAGGACGTGTTTAATGAACTGGTCCCAGACCTTTCCTGAAAAATTTGGAGGTATGAGATCTGCACCGCCTACGCCACTAATTGGAGATGCCTTCAGATGAAAGATGATATTCAACGTGCGAGTTCAACACCGAGAAAAAAACTGAAATTATAGGATAGAATTGAACCTGAATTTTCCATAAGGCAATTAAACATTTTAACAAGCGGTTTTCTGGCCGTCTGGCTGCCAGAATGAATATTTATTGAGAAAACTGTTAATCATCAATAAAGTTTAAGATCATTTCACATTTGTCTTTCTGTTTTTAAAAAAGAGATATTGTTTCTATATTTGGCATATTTGATCAGGATTCCTTCTGGAAAGTTTTCATTTATCACGCAACCAATAAAGTTCTGTCAGATTTTGATCCTACAAAGAGAAATGTGATAAAATGAAGTAGGTTCGTACTTAGAAATCAGAAATAGTTCCCATTAGCAGCAATGACATGTCTCCAACACTCGGGTAAAATATGGATTCCATGATAGTAGAACTCAGCGGAACGTGAACCAAAGAAGTCGTCCAATGAATGTATCATCTCGTCAAGGATTCGACGAGATGATACATCCATTGGACGATTTCTTTGATTGTTTAATGAATGAAACAAATAGTAATCGGAAAGTGCAATGTCAGGGGAATATCGGGATGTATGTTTCCTACCAAGTCGGATTATGGTGTCACGGGCGATCTTAGCAACATGTGGCTTCGCATTGTCCTGTAAAAATATGACACATCTGCATTTCACAAGCGCTGGCTCCAGTTTTCAGTTTTTCATGCACGCGTTCATGAGAATACACAGTTGCATTGATTGTCTGGTCAGATGGCAGCAGTTTGCTATGCACGATTTCCCGAACAGTTCACCAAACACAGAGCACAAACTTCTGTTGATGCAGTGATGGTTTTGATTGTTTGGGAGGGGTTCATGTAGTGCCAATTAATGATAATGGTGCTGTGAAGTATCATAAAGAATCCACTTCTCATCGTAAGTCAGTACTCTGTTCAGAAACAGATCCTTTCTTTGATGAGATAGCAAAGAAACATAGGCATTTGTTCGTGTCGCTTTCTGAGCGCAGTCAACTCATGGGACTCGTCGTCCCACTTTATATCATTTCTCAAGCTGATGGATGTGTTTTCGAATGTTTTCCGTATTGTAATTGAATGCTTCATATTTTGGCCTCAATAGCTGTCTTGAGTGCCTCGTTATCTATGGCTTGTGCATATCCTGTACTTGGTGCGTTCTGGAGGGATTCATCGACGTTCTTAAATTTATTGAACTACCGTTGTACTATCCGCTCATTTTCCACATCCTTACTTAATGCCTGATATATTTTTCTGCTCGCTGCACTTGCGTTTGTTCCCAGTTTTAACTCATACAGCCTACTGTCCCGTATAACACTGTGGTTCCCATGTTTGACATGTTGTCTCTGTCTGACACCGTTTAACTATGGTGACCATTACTAGCCAGCTACTAGAGGAAACACTCACTAGCACGTTACCTTCCTCTTATCTATCTCACCTCTAAGGAACGCTGTGGGGAGCGCATGCAATTTGATCATGTATAAATCCGATAGAACTTTATTGGTTGCCTGATATATGAATTTTATTAAGTGAGAGAATTTAGGAGTAAATGCTATTTTAAATTGCAGGTATGTCTACTAATTATATACTGTATGAAGTTTGGATTATAGTATATGCAATCTGCACATAGAATATTAAACTTATTGTATTTGTTCAAGGATTACTAACTACTGTCTAATTCACTGGAGAAGAAATTCAATTTCAGTCAAAAGGGATTCATAGAAATCGATAAGAAGTTGAAGGCAATTATATGATTACATATAAAGCCTAATTAATTATAGTTTATAATTATTAGACATTTTCATATATAGTAATCATAACAAATTTTATTCGCCAATATATTAAAAATAGTGTGTGTTTAATTTATTTAGTTAGTTAATTATTTAAAAGCTATTTTACAAATATATTTTTACCAATGATTTTTACACATTAGAGGGAGTAATAGTTTAAACCGACTCTCGGAAGAGAAGTGCGTTTTTATATTGATATTGGGTTAGGAGGGCTATGAATTGGGTTTATTTTCGCTTAGATAAACGATTGACAAAACGACAAAAACTGTAAACAAACTAAAATCTGAAGGAGTAAGTTTTTAAGCTACTATAAATTAATGAATTTAATAATTAATTAGATTGAAACGAAACTGATATTCGACAAATAAGGAAATATGTTTAAATTTGTTATGAATAAAAAATTTATAAGAAAAATATGTATTAGTAGATATAAATAAATTAATTCATATTTATATTTATTTATTAGCTGGTTGTTGACAAAATCAAAATTACAGAAATTGTGAATAATTTATAAAGATTATCATATCAATCACTGTAAATGCGAAAATATGAAAATCTGTAATTAGAAAATTCGGCATTTGATTTAATCCTTATTTTATGGATTGACTCAATGTGATTGTATATGAGCATATAATTATAAAAATGATGTTTGTTAATTTTTATGACAAATTGCCTAAAGACTAAATAGAATATAGGCCTAATACAATAAAATATATAACTTAATAAATAATATAATTAATCATTGATTTTAAATGTGTATATTGTGAAATTTATACAGTTTTTACAAAAAATATCAAATTCAGTTTTATTCAATAAAAAAAAAATAAAATATGTATATAACAGATATTTTATTTTTATTTATCTTCATATTTCATTTATTCACATCTAGATATGAATATTCACTTATAAATGTGTGGAGTTTGTTTCAGCACCAACAATTTTTTGTGCCAATTGTAATTTATGTTATCTATTGATAACTGAATTATATTTGGTATATTATCAATAAATATATAAAAATAATAGTAATAATAATAGTATTACTGTAGATCAGGCCTGCTGTAGATGATGATGATGATTTATGGAACACCTTCCTGACCATTAATGATAGAAATTTGTGACACTTCACAAATTTGTGAAATTTGTAAATTATATATGTATTTTACATTTTAATTAAATAAATGATATCAATTTTGTAATTATAAATAAATATTGCTGATTAGGCAATAATGAGGCAGAAGTTACAAAAAAAATGCAGCAAAGATTGCCTTATGGAAGTAGAAACAAATATTGATGCTTTTGACAATAGAATGGAAACAATGATTTTATCATAAATATTATTATGAAAAATATTTCAAAATAGAAATGAATTTATTAGTAATCTTACTATACTTACAGCTCTTCAACAAGAACTATTTTTTAAAATGTTTTCGGTCTTACTTTGAGACCCTCTTCAATACTCATTTTAGTTCCTGTTGAAGTCCTCATTTCAGTAGTTCCTATTGAAGAACTGTAAGTATAGTAAGATTATTAATAAAGAACAGGAGTTTTAGCAAATTGAGAATTTATTAGTGTTCCTACATGAAAAAAGAATTTTCTGAGTTGAGAAAAGTAAATTGCTAAATAAGGAAGCATTCTAAAACTACATCATTCTGTTAGGGGAGGGAGTGGATAATAGATTTGCAATTATAAATGAATAGAGATGGAAGGAGTCATGAAAATCACAACATCACACTGTAAAAATGGTTAGTTTTATATTTTAGGATTAAAATTATTTTATAAAATATAAAATGTTTGTGTTTAATAATTTAAAAAATAAAAATTGTAACATACCGTATTTGCCGAAATAAGCCAAGTACAGTATTACTGAAACAAGACACAGGTAGGCCTCGATTAGTGCAAATAATGGGTCCCACGAATTTCTCACACTATTCGAAGTATTAACTATATGTAAAATATGGTAATTGGTTCTTGCTTTGTGAGATTCCAGCAATTAGCCAACCTCAATGAATAACCACAATACTAACTGTTTAAGAAATATTTTCATATTTTACATTGTTGTTCATCATCTAGATTAATAAGTTACCAGGAATTGCGTCTCATACCATCATCAAACCAACTGCCAAATCGAGTGGAAGTTGAGTACCGCTTTTATGTCGCTCAATCACATCCGTTTTTGCTCTAGAATAATCACTAACCTCTTCTTTTTTTTTTCGTTTCCTGTTTTATCATCAAAAGTGTTCTTCCTTTCATCCTCTTATTTTTTTTATTTCCTGTTTTATCGTCAAAAGTGTTCTTCCTTTTATCCATGTTCTAGCGTAATCACTAACCTCTTCTTTTTTGTTTCCTGTTTTATCATCAAAAGTGTTCTTCCTTTTATCATCTGATACTTTTTAAAAGAGAAAATTCTGTGCTGTACTGTATGTATACAATAACAAAGCTGAATAATAGTTATGTTAAATAGCTAATGGCAAAAAGCCCATCTTTCTGGTGTTTCACCCCAAAGCCAAGTGATCAAAAAAAAGCCCATCTTTCTGGTGTTTCACCTCTTCAAAGCCAAGTGACTGCCATCTTTCTGGTGTTTCACCCCTTCAAAGCCAAGTGACTGTTCTTGAATCTTTCTGGTGTTTCACTCCTTCAAAGCCAAGTGACTGTTCTTGGACTGCTCCTCGTCTGGTTTTACTAACGGAAAATTAACATTAATTTGTTAAGTGACATCATAAAAGGGAATGGACATTTGTTAGTAAGACTGGTCTATACAACTCGCATTAATCGAATATTTGCTCGCACTAACTGAAAAACTGTATCATTTTTATAAGTCACACTAATCAAATATCGCATTATTCGAACTCGCACTAATCGAGGTCTACCTGTATTTATGAAAATTTAAATGTGGTTATTTTGGTCGATGTTATCATATTATTTTCTTAAATCATGAAACAAGTACACAAAATGACAGCACTAATGAGAAAAAACTTTAATGAGAAACGTTTTCAGTGTGATAATGCCTTTTGTGTTCGATTCTTAATGAATAGATACTGTATTCGAGAACTTAGTGATTTTTAAAAAAACTCTGATAAATGTAAGAGCTGATGAGGGCATTATCACGCCGAAAACATTTCTCATTAAAATTCGTGAAACAAGTAGTTGCATCTAAATTTCTTGCAATTTAGATGAAACTACTTGTTTCATGATTTAAGAAAATAATATGATAACATCAACCAAAATAATCGCATCCAAATTTTCACAAATATCTTGTTTCGGTAATACTGTATTTGGCTTATTTTTTTACATATGAGATGTTTTTGATGGGATAAATATATTTCTTCTGTAAATTTCAGTTACTATGTTCATAAATATGTTAATATGTTTATTTTGTAGATTTCAGTTACTGTTTTTTTATTTTTCTCTGTAATCACATGATTGCACGTTAGGAAAATATCAGGCTTATTCTTGTAAAAGAAATTTTAGGTAATACTAGTTTTCACTAGTCATGTCTAGTTTTAACTAGAGAAGTTTTAGTGAAAACCAGAATTTCTAACAAATATAGTGAATTCTAGTATTGACTAGTTAATACTAGTATTCACGAATAGACTTTGTTGCAACTAGTTTCAATTAGGCAAATCGGGTTTTAACTAATTTTGGATTTTGACAGTAACATATGCATATATATGCAAGCAGCAAAGTTGAATTAGAGAATTTTTACTAATAATTTTTGGCTGTCGTAAGTGTGAATTGTCTCCTTTTAGGTGATACTATTGCCTTTTGGTTTTAGTAGAGGTCACCTATCAGTTTTATTAACTGTGAGTCAGTTCCAATAGCAGCAAGAATTTGGAATAATCCATCCCATAAAATATGGGCAAAAATCCTCTCGTCAATGAAACAGACCATCAGTTTTTTATTAACCTTAATCATTCTTTCTCTTAGAATAAGATTTTTATTCCATGATTAATGAAACAGCATAGGTTCAGGCAAAGGTTCTTATTTTAGGTTTTTCTTTACAGAGAACTAAAGAGTTGCTTCATTGCATAAAAATCAAGTTAGGATTATTATAGGGCTCCTTATAGGCACTGTCATCTTAGAAGGCATCTTCATTTAATTGAAATTGCTGATAGTCCCAATTGTATATGTCATTAGGGAAAAGATGGCATTCCTCTTCACATTTTGTGTGATAAGTGGCTCTTTCAGGGCTATGGTATGATCTGTTGTATTTTTCTGCACCAAAAGATCTTTTTACAATCCCATTGAAGAAGATATTGTTTTTTGTATGTAAGACGGGAATTCTTATGGAATGTGATTCTGTTAGGGGTGCACAATAAATTGCTGGTTGGTCACAGTGCTAGGGCTGTTTAAAGTCCCCCTTTCCTACAATCATTATCATCAGGATCACATATCATATAAAAACCAGAGAAAAGGAGAAAATGGCTGTCAGCAGATGCAATCAAAATTGCCAATCAAAGAAAAATTGTCAAAGTTGTTGGGAACTAAGATGAGACTAGGAGGCTAAGGGCAACAAGAAGAAACAAGGAAGCATATTGGAATCAACAATTCAAAAAAATAGAGAAGGAATGTTAAAAAGGTTGCACCAGAAATTTCTTTGCACAAGACAAAAAACATGAAATCTCTTTCACTGATCTCAAAGGAATAATCTTGGACAAGAATGGGAAAGTCCTAACTGATCAGCAAATCATTAGGAGCAGTTGGTGAGGATATATGGAGGAGTTGTTTGAAAGTATCATTGAGTCTTGGCCACTTCACAATGATATAATAGTGTGGAGACCCAGAATTCAGGTCAGATGCCAGGTGTCATCAAAAATTATGAAAGGAATTTGAATGAAGTGACATCTTAAAAATAAAACAAATGATAAAAATATCCTACTACTTGGCCCAGAGAATCTTTCCTCCACAACATAAAGAATAATAAATGATAGAAAATACATGATCAAACAAAGAGTTTGCATTACATGTAAGTTTGCAAAAGACAAATTAAAAAGAAAGAAAAAAAGGAGAAAACATAAGATGTCATCTTTCCCCGGGAAAAAAAGTGAAAGAAAAGGTCAATGAGTTTTATCTAGGACAGAGATAGACTAACACAAGTAAGTTAGTCTGCCTGAGACTCTGAATAGAAGGTGGGAAAAACGTAGCAGTCAAGGCTGAATCTGTGTCCTGTCCCGTCGGTGGATGTCCAGTGAGGACGAAGACATAAAGAACAGTTGTTGAGAATAATGGAGGAATGAAGTAGATTTCTTTTACTCTCTCTCCAGATATGATCTCTTGTGTCAAATAGCTCTCTTGGATGAAATATATTAATATTATGTGTTATTTCCTGTTTATTTTGAATAAATATATGCTATTTGTTTTATATGCATATCTGAATCAATTCTCCTATCCTAGATCTCTACATCACTTACTCACACTCTTATTCAAAAATATGCTAAAATTCAACAAATCACATTTTTATATCAATCATCCACTGCAGGACTCTCACAATAGAATTAAAGCCAGCCATTCTTAAGAAGTTGTATGGGCAATGGAGCAGTTACCAGATAAAAAAGACATTTGATATTTATAACATTCCTGCAAAAATGCTGAGGCTGGTTGCAGCAATTACATTAATATGCCAGAAAATTTGGGAACCAATAGATGATGGCCAATGGATTC
The DNA here is from genome assembly GCA_000484575.1 of Olivierus martensii. Taxonomy (NCBI): domain Eukaryota; kingdom Metazoa; phylum Arthropoda; class Arachnida; order Scorpiones; family Buthidae; genus Olivierus; species Olivierus martensii. Next base: position 29,730 of record AYEL01090723.1, read on the forward strand.
GAAGAGATCAGTTTTTATCCTACTCCTAAAAAAAGATGATTTAAACTGTTGTAACTATTGCACAATAACCCTAATTCCTCATGTAATTAAAATTCTTCTAAAAATCATATAGTATCAAAACAGAACTTTCCAGTTCACAAGTTCTGTTTCCAGCAAAGTTGTGGAATCCATCACCACATTGTAGATCTGAGGTGGATTATGAACAAATGCCATGAATATCAGAAAATCATCTATATGTGCTTCATTGACTACTCTAAGCTTGTTCCCATAACTTATCATGTTCAATTGCATCCAACATGATAAGTTATGGCAAGCCTTGCAAGAATTGGAAGTGCTAGCACATTTAATTCAAATATTCCTAACAAGCTAAATTATAACCCTAGTGACTTATTTTTGAATTAACTGCCAAATTAATAATTATTTAATAATTATACTACAGTTCAATTCATAAAAGAATCTTTATAGAGACTAAGAAGCCATTGTCTGAATATAATTTGGTGATACTAAAATGGATTAAGATTGGAAAAGGTGTGCAACAAGGCTGCAATCTCTCATCTTGTCTATTCAATCTCGAGGCAGAATTGATTATGAGGAACTAGAACTGGAAGAATCAGAAATATGTATGACAATTGGTGAAACAAGAAATATCAATAATCTATACCAGCGCTTCTCAAACTTTTTTCATTCACGACCCCATTTTTCATTACGAGATTTTTTGCGACCCTAGTTATTAAATATGAAATAAAACATACAAGTACATAAATCATTTACACACTTATTAAGATGAACACAATCAACCAACTACACTGAAAATACATATGTTGTCATACGTTAAATATTGGACATTTGTGAAGTTACATATAAACTGAAATTTAAGTGTTTGAATTTAATTTTTACGACCCCAGCATTTCACTTCGTGACCCATAGTTTGAGAAGCCCTGATCTATACTATGCAGATGATACAACTTTATTGGCTGAAATGGAAGCTGATCTAAAATATCTTATACTGAGAATCAAAAGAGAAACTGAAAAGATGGTCCTTCATCTCAACAATCAAAAAATTTAAGATCACAACAACAGTTTGAATAGAAGCAATCAAAATAGCTATCAGTAATGTAAAACTTGAATATGTCAAAGATTTCTGCTTTCTGGGATTCATAATTGATTGAACTAGTGATTGCAACTCTGAAATCGAGAAACAAATTGTGATGGGTTGTAGTGCAATAATAATCATGCATCAAATCTTGAAGAGCAAAGAATCAGTCTTATAATCAAATGAAAAATGATCTTATGCTATTACAGGTAGTCCTCGACTTACGACGGGGTTTTGTTCCAACATCTCCACCATAAGTTGATTCTAATGTAAGTTGAGGACTTTTTAATTCTTGATTTGTTTGTTTTCTGTTTAATATTTTCATAAATTAGGTTTCTATTTAGCTTAAAATGGTTAAACTTAAAGCTTTCCTCACCTTTTTTTTACTTTAGAATTTTCATTAGTAATATTATTTCTCTTACTGGACATGACAGAGTTATGACGAGATACAGTATTAAAGTTTTGCTTGACAACTAATGGCAATGCGAAGATGCATGTATAAAAGCAATATGATATATGTATATATATGCAAGTGGCAAAGTTGAATTTAAAAAATTTTAGTCCTAATTTTTAGCCGTCATAAGTGCGAATCATCTTATGTCGAGTCGTCATAAGTCGAGGACAATTTGTGTATTTCCATAATAATTTATAAGTATGAAAGTTAGACCTAAAAAAAAGCTCATAAAAGGAGAATTGATGTTTTTGAGCTCTGGTGCTGGAGAAGACTGTTAAGGATTTGTTTTTATGTTTATAGAAAATATATTAATATTCAATGAATCTATTCTATTAATCAAAAACAAATGACTAACTTTTAAAAAAATACAAAAGTAAAGCTTATTAGCAAGTTTTAAAAATTTTTTTGTTTTTGTACCTATATAAAAGTTAAATTTTTTTGTTAATTGGTAAAGGTCACCTTATTTTATTAATATGTCCTTGAAGTTGATACTCTGTTTGTTTTCTTATTTCTTTATGGATATTTTTCCTTAGTATTTTTGTTTTAGATCCATAGCATTAAACTGTTTCCACTGTTTTGCTATATACTATAATATATATACTGTTAAATGCATTATACTCTTTGAGATATTTATATAATATTTAAAATGTTTGTAATCTGTTATAACTTTTTGGCAGTGTTTTGTTTTGGAATCAAGTATCTTTGCATAGAATTTGTATTGTCAAATTGTGTTAATGCTGTACTGAATTTATATTGCAACTAATTCAAGAATTTATTATTATTTATCTGTTTCTCTGCATGTACTGTTGTTATAATATCAGATATTTTACAACAAGCACTTGAAGCAGGATAAATACACTATTTTATTATTAGATATATATTTACATACAACAATAGTATTATTAGTATATGTAATATATATATCTAATAATAAAATGGTATATTTATCCTACTTCAAGTGCTTGTTGTGATTTCTTGTGTTATTAGAAGCAGCAGAACTCACTTGTTTATGGTTATCAGATATTTTTTATGTTGTTCCAATAAATCTGCTCCTTCTTTCATTTGTTCTAAAATGCATATGAAAAGTAAATTCTGAATGAAAGTTTTGTGCAATGTTAGTCAGTAGTTATTTATTCTGTGACATTTAAATTTGGATAATCTGCCATATAAAAACTTATAAATTCTTCTACTACTACATTTCATGACTATGAAATAGATAATTGTATCTTGTAACAAAAGTGAATAATGTGTTTTGAAAAGGGTATGAATTTTTTGTTTGTGAATTGTAATATGTGTTTCCAACTTTGTTACTGTATAGTATGAGTATATTATGTACAGATAATTTCTGACTTTACAAGTTAGTTAATTTCTATTGCAAAGCAAAATCTTATAAAGCAAGAATTTATTTCCTATAGTGGCAAAAACAGATTCTCAACAATAAAATTTTACCATTATATTATTAAATAAAGATCAATGAAAAACTAATTATGCTTAAACAATGATTTATTCATCTAAAGCAGCGTTTCCCAAACTATGTTCCATGGAAGGTCAATAAGTATTCTGTAAAAAAATTATGAAAATTAATATAAACCTCTTATGATTTTAAATACTGTGCCAAATTGAAACTAGAGTCACTAATTTATTTTACTATTTTCATGTGTTTTATTTTACATAATTACAATTTGATAATAAATATTTGTTTGTTTTGGTTTCTTAACTCTTATATTTACTTGCCTAATTTATTTCTTATTAATAGCTACCTATACTATAAAATAACCAAGGTGTGCAGTAAAAATTTCAAGATTTGTAAAGTGTTCCGTCATATAAAAAGTTTGGGAAATGCTGATCTAAAGAAATGAAAACATAACCTTCAAAATCAAACAAATTATAATAGTAAAGAAATTATTTGTAATACAAATGTTAAAAATGTTTTCCTTCATTACCATTGACAGTTGAGTGGATGAGATTTTATACAGATGAATTACTGCCTTAATTACAATTAAAGATTGAAATTATTTACATAATATTTTATGGAGGCAAGAGAATGTGCTACTTCCACTATTGGTCTATCAGTTTGATTTTTCCACTGTGTCACTGCTTCACTATACCAATGATTACTAAAACCAGGAAATCTCATCGAAGTATGACATGGACTGAAGAAATGAATAAATAAATGCAGATAGTTCTCATGTTACAAGTTTCTACTTTCTGAGTTCCTGGATTTAAGTGTTGTTTTTCAAGTATGAAGTAACAATAAAGTTGAACTACAAACATTAATTGCAATAAATAAATAAATGCTAAACATTTATAAATATGATATTTCAAACTATATAGGTAACTTTATAATACAGTACTAGTGGGTTTGTAGCAGATAAGTGTGTCTACTATAAACCCAGTAGTATTGCATTATACAGCTACATATGCAAGTCAGAATGCTATATTTATGAATATTTAGCATTTATTTATTGCAATTAATATTCATATTTTTAATTTTGTTGATCTATATTTATGAATATTTAGCATTTATTTATTGCAATTAATGTTCATATTTTTAATTTTGTTGATACTTCATACTTGAGAAAAACACATCCAGGAACTCTGAAAATAAGAATTTATAATGTGAGATCTACTTATATTTATTAATTTCTTCAATCCATGTCATATCTTGATAATATTTTCTGATCTTAGTGATCATCAATAAAATAATATTTGATAAAAGCTGTTGATTTAATGATTGAGTTATATTTTACTTGATTCAATGATGATTAGATTATTAATTTATCAAAGAAAATTGTAACATATTTTTCATGAAGAACTCTCTGCTAAACTTTTGTATGGGAGTAAGTTTATTCTGTGATATGCTCAATACAATATGAACTATTAATATTTCTTTATGGTATAACTTTCAATGTTAATAATAATATCACTCATTCCACATTAATTTCATTGATGTTATTGTATTTAGTTACTGAATCCATTTAGCATGATATAATTGTGGAGTGAACTTGAAGATTCAAGACATTCCTCAATCATATCATGCTCACAAATGTTTGGTGTACAAAACATCTAATCCATCAAAAACTATTAAATGTTCAATCAGACTGCATCAAATACAAATTACAAGCAAAACTACACAAGAGCCCTTTAGCAGTTTCTGAATAAAAATCTTTTGACTGCTAAAGGGCTCTATCAAAAACTTATTGGAACTTCATATATGTTTCATTGATGACAAAGATTATTATTATTATTATTATTATTATGTAATATAGATTTTTAATAAAGAAAAACAGCTTTAAGGTGATTATTTTTAAATACTGATACATGTAAAATTTTTTTATGAACAGATAATCTTCATTTATAAATTTCTGAAAAATATCCTTCAATGAATTATATTATAAGATGCTATCTATTAATAATTGTTGTAATACTTAAATTTTTTAAATAATTATTTAAATAAGTTTTTGTTATTTAAAAATATATATAAAAACTATCTGTTTTATTTTTTCGTAAGTCAGGTATAAATGCTTATACAGTGGTACCTTGGTTAACGATGGCCTCAGATAATGACGAGTGGCTGTAAGAAAAAAATGCCTTGGTTAATGATGCAAGCTTTGATTAACAACTCCTGATTATGTGAACTTCTGACAAAATAGAGCTCTGTAAAACAGTTTGTTATTGCATCACGTGATTCGTTATCACAATCAATTCAAATCTGACAATATCATTATTAAAATTAATAAAATTATAATCATATAAAAATATATTTAAGTAAATGATAATTAATATATAGTAATGAAAACAAATTTAATTAATTAAAAATAGACTTGCAACAGTTCACTAGTTTTTAGTTTCTTAAAGATGATTTCTAGTTGATTATTATTTTAAATTCTACAAACAATGTCTGATTCTATTGTTTGTTTGTGTTATATATTACTTGACATCTTCAAGTGGTGTGATGTCGCAGTTTCGGATTCCATTAAAAGGAAAAAAAACATTGTCCGAGATCCTACAGTTCATATAGAGAATAAATTGGTGAATGCGTGTCACTGTTCATTTGCCATCAAAAGGCAAAATCAAATCTTATCCCCATTAAAAGGCAAAATCAAATCTTATCTATATAATAATCGTTGAATCCTATGCTGCTAATCAGTATTTACGGGTTCGTTTAGATCGGAAGAGCGGTTCAGCAGGAATGCCGAGGTGTTTATGGGTTCGTTTGTCAAAAAACTCCAAAGTGAACCCAATTATCCTTCTGGGGGCTTGTTTGTCAAAAAACTTCGAAGTGAGCCAAATTATCCTTCTGGTATTCATTTGTCAAAAACTCCGAAGTGAGCCCAATTGTCTTTTTGGTGAAGATTGATAATTTCCAAAGTGAGCCCAATTGTCCTTCTGGTGACCCATTAAAAGGCAAAATCAAATCTTATCTATATAATAATCGTTGAATCCTATGCTGCTAATCAGTATTTACGGGTTCGTTTAGATCGGAAGAGCGGTTCAGCAGGAATGCCGAGCTAATCAGTGTTTATGGGTTCATTTGTCAAAAAACTCTGAAGTGAGCCCAATTATCCTTCTGGTAAAGATTGATAATTAAAAAGTTTTCACAAACAATTCATTTTATTAATGCTAATTTTTTTGTGAATATATAATAAATAAACGATATTTTCATTATTTGTAGGACATTTTAAATGAGTTTTATCTGTATTTTTAATATTTACTATGGTTGTGAGGAGGAGCCGGAACGAATTAATCAATTTCCAATTAAATCTTATATGAGGAATCGCGCCTTGGATAACAATGGTTTTGGTTAACGACGGTAATGCTGGAACAGATTACCATCGTTAACCAAGGTACCACTATTTTCTTATGATCAAGTAATGTGCATCTAAATCATATTGGACTATCTTTAATGATGATAATAGATGCTACAGTATATTTCATTTGTTTTATACAGAATTTTTTTAATTACATTTTTATGTTAATTCACCATAGATGATGATTATTTGTTGAATGAAAGTGATATATTATTTTAGATAATGGATAATGAACATTCATATTACAGATAAATAGTTTTTAATGTGTGGTCCAAATCACAACATATTTAATTTGAAATTTTTAGATTACATAAAAATTTAATAAAAGCTATGATAAACTAATAAATTATAATTGAAGATAATTTAAAAAAAAATAATTTCATATTTTAAATTGATCTATTGAAAATTAAAAACATGATTATTTATTAAATTTTAATTGATAATACTAATAATGAAGCTTATTATTCCCTTAATATGTATAATATTTTAGATAATACATTAATATTGTTTTATAAAATATATTTTACATCCATATAATAATCTGTTGTGTTGTATAAGTTTTATTGATTGTCATATATAATTTTATGCTGAAAATTTGTTTCATACCTGTTGTATTTTGAGATAGTTAACTTAAGCAATAAAAATATTACAAAAAAAGAAAGAAATTTTCACGGACAGTCTGTTCTGATACTTTGTAACTTCCTGCATTCTCTACAAAGCAGCTGTCTTCTAACATAAATGTTTTAACTCTTTCCCAATCTGTGGAGGTGGACAGCTGTGACAGTTAGCTCAATGAAGGACACCCCACATTTATTATGTTTAATTAACTGATTATTGCTTCTTGTGTCAGAAGTTTTCCATAATCCCACATAAGTTTCTAATATTGTGTTTACATAGCATTATATTTAAAGTTCAACAAGCTATATGAGATAAGAAACATGACACTAAGAATAAGGAAAATATTTAAAGCTATAATTATGAATTTATATTTGTCATAAATATAAATGATAGCTTGGCCTAATTGTACATTGAAAGTTAACCAAGGTCATTAAGGAAATAAATCTTCAAGTAAAAACTTCATTTTTATTACAGTTTTTACAAATACATACATAAAATTTGTGTATACATATTTTATTTTTAAATAGGTTCGAAAATTAGTTGGAGCAGTAATCAGTTATGTTCAGGGAAAAGTTACTCTGGATGAATTGAAGTGGATGTTGGATAATCCTAGCTTCCTTAATTGGAACCATAAAATAAAAACATTACCACCTTATGGATTGTATTTAACAGAAGTGAAATATCATCCAGAAGGTAAATTTTTTTCCTTTTAAACCATTTTCAGATAATTTAGAGATGTAGGTGTTTTTAGTGAATTATGACATCATAGGAACATTAAGTTATCCTCTCCTTTCAGAGATGATATTGATAAAATAAATAAAAGCAATTTTGTGGTTGTCAATGGATAATTAACAATTTTTATTAAGTATTTTCACATTCATTTTGTAATTTAAAAGAGAATTAGATATTTAGTAAAAGAGAAATATATAAGGCCACTATTTCCAGACACATGACCTACATTGGAGTTTATGATTTATTGCCTAAATTTAAGGCTTTTTTAGAGAGTTGCTTGAATTATGTAAAGAATGGAATTTTTTTTTCTTACTTTTTATTTGAAATGTTTCTCCTAAATTTAATATCTGAAATTAAGTAAATTTTTTAGCATTAAATATTTAATAATTAAAATGAAAAAATTTATCATAATTTTTTACTTTTTTGCATTTCTTTTTTGAAATCACAAAAAATAATTTTTTAAATGCTAATAATAGAATTACATAAGAATTTTCTTATTAAAAAATAAATAATAATTCCAAGGCATTTGTTAATTAAAATTTTTCTCACCGATTTATTTTTTTTATGATGGACAGTTGTTACAGATAACCTAATCCGCTGACAAATGCGAAAAAAGATGTCGGATTTCCTGTCAAATCGTGTCTACTACTCCCAGATCTTTCTCAAAAGTTGTTTTGATGTGTTGCAGATCTGAGATTGAAACAAGAGGAAGAAAAACAGAGAGAGAAAACAGAAGAAATAACCACAGAAGGGCAAGTCCGTCTTCTATGTCAACAAGAGTGAAGAGAATGAAAAATTTGTTTATGTCTAGACAAAGTGCGGGTCATGTATTGACTGGTTTTCCATGTTTAAAAAAATGTACATAAATATTTTATATTTTAAATAAGCAATAAAACTTTTACACAGAATTCTTTGATTTTTTCGGGAAATCTTGCCATAAAAAAACGTAAAATTAACCAAAATCAATTTATGGAAAAATTTGCAACCGAGAATTTTAATTGAATAAAATTAAAATATATTTTTTAAAGTGCTTCTTAAATAATCCTCAAATTATTTTTAAAAATGCAAACCATAGTAGCAGCTAGGAAACCCATTTTAATTTCAATTAAACGCCAGCTTAGATTTTGTTTAAAAAAGTATTTCTAATACGAATTCTATATAAAGATTTTTGTGAGTCACTACATTATAGTTAGTGGAAAAGATCGAATATACAATATCTTACTACATGTAGTTTTTTGTGAATTTAAATAAGTTTGGAATGGATTAATGTGTAAAATAATCGATATTAATCGTTCTTAACAATAAATTAATGAATAAAACATTAATATGTAACAGGTTGATGCGATGTTAAGGGAACTTCTCATGCACTATTCATTGTCTTCTTTTATCTTTAAAGTGGAATGACCTGACAGGAATGTTTTCTTCGAGATTAAAAAAATAAAAGAATCATAAAAATACATAAATTTTATATATTTTAAATACTTTGTGCTATGGTTACATCGTCGGTGAAACTTAAAATGTTTACATTAATTTTTGGCAATGCTACAATGAGATTGGTTGCATGTGTTTATAAAGTTTTATTTGTTTTTGGAAAGATTTATAAAACGAATCATCATAAATTTCGATCTCTCTAGGTGGATGAATAAATTAAATATCAAAAACAGATGAAATCTCCGAGTCCAATCACGTATATTAGAAAATATTGTTTTAGAAGAACATCAGTTTTTTAGAGTCATTTAATTTTTAAAATGTTAAAAAATAATAATAAATATTGGACACGTATCTAATTTGAATTTCATTTCCATAATTTAAAAATTTAATTGCAAGCTCCTTCCGAATTGTAATTTTTATTAATAAAACAAAAACAATTTTTCCAAAATAATAAATTTTATATCAGAATTTGAAATTTTAGATAATTTATATTCAAGATAGAAACTTTATCCAGAAAAATAATATTTTAAGCTTTTAAAAATCTATTTAAAAGAATTAAAGTCGAGGTCAAGGCGACTTTTTGTTTCAAAACAGCTCAAATAGTATCCACACTTAGAACAGAACAGGTTTTTATCCTCACGGGGTCGTGTTTAACAACATTTGAGAGCCGATTATTCAAAATGTCCAATGCTTCCTTCTACAGTCAGACAATGTGGTGGTTTTCTTTTTTAAAAAAAAATTGTTCAGAGAAAATGAACAAATGCTTATGTATTATAATCTTGTATGAAGTCCTTTCTGGCGCAGTGCAGATTTTTTGAGGAACGAATATTTTAAAAGCATTTATTTACCTACCTGATACTTACCTTATTAAATATTTCTTGATTTTAGGAATTTTGCCATTAATAAATAGTTAATCTACAAAATTTTAAACAAAAATGAAAAGTGATAATTTAAAATAATCATTAAATATATTAAAAGACTCTCGACATGCAATTTTATTATCCATAAGTAGACTGTTTTATTGATTTGTTGTTTGAAAACACTTGCCAACAAACATGGTTTTTGTTTAAGAGGAAAAAATAGTAAAGAAAGTGGGACAAAGTGCTCCTGATTGTCTGGCTCCTAAGATGTGTTTTTGGACACGTTAGACAATTTGCAATCACTATAAAAATAGGCCTGCATTTGAATATATAAAAAAATTTATGATTCAGACATGGAAGTGCAATGATAATGTTATTAAAGCAGACAAAAAAACTAATGAATATTCCTTTGGAAGTAACACTCCATTATATAAGGAATAAGTTTAAAAAATTTAATTAGCAGATTTTTTTCCCATGAGATGATTTCGCGGAAGAGAGAATCAAAACATCTTCGGCATCAAAGAGATAATGTTTCTCGAAGAAAAACCGCATCCTTATTAACATTTAGAAAAACAGGAAATGCTTTAATTTTCCTGGAGTTACTCATTTTTGTTTCTAGTAATCCTTTTCGAATATAATTGCCTTAAAGATTTGATAATTATGAATACGCTAATAACATAATCCATTTGAAACTTTAAAATTGAAAAAGGAGAGCAATCATTTAATACACTATCGTTATTTATTGATGACTTTTTCTCAGAATATATGAACTATAAAACATAACTGGGCTAAGAAGATAGGATAAATTACAGGAAACATACTTAAAATATAATTGTACAACACTTGCTCTATATGCTTTAATATGGCGCTTTTTCTAGAATACTATATTTGAATATGAAACTTATTAAACTTTCAGAAACACTTTTGAATTGGCAAACTATACATTTTTATTTTCTAGAAACGTCAAACGATCAACCGCATTTAGAATCTATCAAAGTATATTTAGCACTAACGTAGCCTTCATATTGTTTAGTTTACTCTATTCAGTTTGTAATCAGTGAGGCCACGTGACCGGAATTGCAATTCAAAATTTATCTTTCTGCTCTTAAAATTCCCGATTTACTATTTAAAGACGATAAGTTGTTTCTACCGTTTTAAATTATCTTTTTTCCTCTATTCTGGTCCAACTAAGAATTTCTCAATTCATAAATGCTCACTAGTAATTTTATAGTTAGAAATTGGAGTCTGTTCTCTAAATAGGATTATCTGCTTTGTAATCTCATTACAACAAGAATTTATCCCCCTATTCTGTTTATCATTCTAATCAGAGAAAAGAAAGATTTTCAAATTAAATTTGAAGACCCATTTCCAAATTGGGCTAAGCGAGTTTTATCGATTAAAAGTCTACATAGTGAATTTTCTCTTCATCAACATTAAAATCTGTTTAGAATTTCATGAGAATATATTTTGTTCAATTATAAAACCCATTTATTATATAAAGGAAAAAAAATAAAAAATATGGAAGTAAATAACCTCCACATTTTTAAAACTTCCTGCGATATTTTTCTTCTTAGAAAATTTAATAATTCATTTTTGTGAGCTCAAACTAAAATGATAAACGAAATATTAAAATTCATCATACTGATTAAATTTATATAAAATATTTTAAGATGAAGTTTTATGTACATAAATAATTTTCACTCATTAATCGGAAATTTATGTAAGTTGCTTTAAAAATCAAAATATTGTTTACATAGAGATACTTTTATCAATACTTCTTTATATATGTGTGTAATAGCATTAAAAATTTGCTAATATTCGTATAAAAGTATGAATATATATCAAGAAAAGTATTAAAAAATCGCCCAATATTTATTCATTTTTAAAAGCAGATTAGTTTGAAATATATATACAGTATATATATAATATTTGCTATTTTTAGATGAATATTAATTTTTTTTAATAATTAATTAATAGACTATATAAGTAAATTTTTTTATTTACAAATTTTAGGCTATATATTATTTTTATTTGTGATAAAAATGATTTATATTGAAATAAACACAAAAATAATTTAAATAAATATTATGTAACTAGCTATGAACTTATACGATTGATTTTAAAAATCTATGATTAAGAACGATTAGCTAATTAAGTTTAATATACATTAATTGAATACTAGAATAACACGAATTATCAGTAATAACTTCCTAGAGTAAATAAATTTTAATTCAATTATCCTGATAACAATATTCATTAGCGAATCACTTATAGAATTACCAAAATCAATACAGTAATCGTGGAAAAAACACTAATCTGTTTATAAAAGTTTTAAAGGATTAACAATAATATGAATGTGATTTAGAAAGTTTTTAATGCAACGTTAGAGCAATTATATATATCTTTTAGTAATGAATTTTTTAAGCTTTTAATTTAGCCAATTCCTCAGTTTAAGAAATATCTTTATTTTTTTCTCCAATAGACAAAAAAGAAATTTTTTTGCAAGTTTAATTAACAAACTGCACAAAAAATATTTTGCAAAGAAAGTTTGAAATACCATTTTTTCTAGCTAATAAAAAGAGGAGATTATTGTATAAGAACTTTGTACAATGATTTGAATGATTAAAATTTAAATTATTATAGTTTTTTAACTTTCTTTTTTTCTAGAGAAAACCGACTGGGTTTGACTTGTTAACGGAACTAGAAAATATTTGTATTAAAACCATCTGGGCAAATGGATGCGGGTGAATAAATCCTGTTCTTTATATAAATCTCTGGAGAAAATTTCAGATTCAAGAAGTTTGTTTTGTTCTTTCATGCCACATATACATAAGAAATTACCTTTAATGTAAATAAGACACAAAAAAAATATATATATATTGTAGTTTGAAGGCAGCTGAGTTAAAATAAAGTTCAAATATTACTCTGAAGATGAACTTGTTTTATACATAAAAAGTTACAACAAAATATTTTAAAACGTAAAATACTTAATTATAAAATTTTATGAATTTTTAAATAAGCAACATTTTTCTTTATTTTCCGTTTCAAATTTAATTTCAAGAAATTTTTATATTTTCATATTGAATTTTTCTTTAAATGTAAAAATATTTAAACAATTCATTCAAAATCAAAAACTATCAAAAACTATTTATCATCAAAAACTAAATTTTTGAAAAAGTTTTTGATTGCATTTCGTTAAAATTTTAATAACATATACATTAATGTTATGAAGAAATAGATGTATATTGTATGCATTCTAAATGGCGCGGCGATAATTTTTGCGGAATATACCGCGTCGATTATTATTATTTCTTAAAAATTAAATAATGAATTTTTATTCAAATTTAACAACAATCAAATTAATTTTTTCCGAAAATTTCAATAATTTTTTATGTAAAGAATAAATTTTATGATTTATTGATAGTATGATGATTATATTATTAAAAGCTGAAAAACACAAAATCAAGTAAATGTTATTTGAAGATTCAAATATGCATATAATTAAAAAAAGATATGTCGTTTATTATTGTTCCAATGATTTTATGCGCAGTTTATTAAAATTATTGTAGTACTAATGTATATATTTAAATATGCAATAAAATATTTCCATATTATCTTAGTTTATGAGTAGCTAATCTATATAACTACTGTATATATGGTGAAAATAAGTTTTTATATAGGCTATATATAAATCTTGTACAATTATTTATATATAACATGAATATAAAGAAAAAGAATCTATATTTTTTAAGAAGTTAAAAAAATATGCCCAAGTGCTTATTTTTAACAAAGAAGTTATAGTAACGTCCTTTAAGTATAGTTTATCTATTTGCAGAACTGTATAAATTAGAAGCGCAACTCAAAATTTATTGCTTTATTATTTGGAATATTTCCAAGTTGGAAAGAGACCGACAGTTTTACATATTTTAAATTGCAAATGGGAATATTAATTTAAATGTATATCTGTAAGACGAACAAACATTTGTTTCCTCGGCTTTTGCAAATTCATTTTTGAAATTCGTACAAGATGTATACTTTTTTCTTTTTCAGAATTTCTTAGTCATCTCTTTACTGGGAACTTACTATTACCCGTATAAAATGTATAATATAACAATAAATAATTGTTTTCATTAATGAATTTCTGATATAAAGAAAGAAATGTTAAATTCTTTTCAATATCTCTTTTCTTATAATTTAGATAAACAGAAGCTAGTTACAGCATTATATTTAACAATTGAGTTAATGTTCTATATAATCTCAATTATAGCTTTCTTATCTAAAAGCTATGATCAGGATTAAGGTTCTTTATCTAAACGCTATGATCGGGATTAACTCGAGGATTAGTACGTCTCGTGAGATAACTAAATTACTGCAGACAGCCATCGATGCTCAATGAATGAGATTTTTTTTAATAATATTAAATTAACATTTAAGATATTTTTTAATTAATAAATTGTAATGTTTAAATCTTTAAAAACACGTTTATAGTAAATAACTTGTAAGCATTACGCTAAATTAGCTCGATACTACTACAGTTTAACATTACTACTTGACAATATAAATGAATATAATTTAAAGCTCGTCTCGTTTAATTTTATGGAATTCTTCAGAATTCGGTCGTTAAACTTAAGCTCTATTACGTTTCGGAATGACTTTGAATGCCGTGTCTATATTAAATCTTAATTTTTATGTTGATGCTAACAGAATCTCTAAAGAAATAAAAATGAATGAATGCGTCATTGAAATTGTTGTATATAAAACCCATTTTTTGATAATTCACTAACCAAAACTCTCTTGTATATTAATTATTGACATTGAATGATATGTTTAACAGTCATTAGCTAGCTATTTATTGCTTTTATCTGAGACTCTATCTTCCAAGCTAATTACACGAGGGACGACTGATCATCTGCGAATTAGTGTCAGTTAGATAAAAAAATAATTTCCGAATTAACCCAATATTAATATTAGTTAGTTATAAATTATTAAATTTAATCAGATAAAACTTATACTGTAATTTTTTTTGATAAAAAAATTAGATTAATTTTAAAATGTTCCTATATCATATAAAAATATTCAGAATTGTTATATTATTTAATTTACAATAATAAAATTATTTAAAATATAAATATTTTTTTTTATATTATCTATTACGCTGCGGTTATTAATGAACAACAAACAATTAATTAAAAAATATATACTATATTGTACATATTAAGGATGGTATATATAAACGCTACAGAATACAACAGGATCACTATATTTTTGTCCTACAATTGGTAAATATTTTCGAAATAAAGTTATATATGTTCAGAAGTTATATATATAAACTATTATTTTAAATTTTAAAAAGTATTTTTTTTTTTAAATATATTAATTAAACAAATAAAAGTTTGTATTAAATTAACCAATCATATTCTTGGAAAGTGTCGTATGTGCTTGTGATGTGAACATTTTGATTGATTTTAAAATAAAATATCCACTTGAATCCATTTACTGGTAATTTATTGACTGGATCTTTTTCGCATTTTCCGATGGCTACACACTGTTTTCTTATTTCTAAATCAATAAATCATCAAGAAATTCCCCCCCAAGAAATCGAAATATCTAGATTATTAAAGTTTTATTTTATCTTAGGAAAGAAAATTTTATTTATTAAAAAATAAATAAAAAATACATTGTAAACCAAACAATAAGTATAAATGTATAGATAAAAGTTTAAAATTTCTGACGTAATTTTGTTAAAATATTAAATAGAATCGGCACTTTAATATAGATTAAAACAATTCAGTAAATTTATTTTACGGTATTTTTTCGAAATTAAAATGAAATTTTAATTAAATCTCATTAATACCTATTAAACAAAATCAAATACATTTTTGATTAAATCAGTATTCTAATAGCAAATATTTTATAAAAATTTCTAAAATTAAAATGTGATTTAGGGATTTAATTTTCTAAAACCTAGATGTACTTTATTAGATGATAATTTTTTTATTTATAGCAAAAGAAATAAAAAATTATCAATAGAATATACATAGTCAATATATATTAAAAAATGTATATAGTTAATGTACTCACTATCTACATTAACTATGTAGCTAATTTTTTTAAAATAAATTTCCTTGTTAGTATGTTTGAATGCTAATCTGCAAAAATATTTAATAATAAAAGACTCAATTTTTCTTTAATTTATTAAATGTTTAATCATTACCTACTTTTAAATTTCTAATTTAAAAAATCAATCAAAATAATAATAAAGAATTATAACTTTAAAAAAATTTAATTCCTCTTCTTTCTCACAATCCATCCCACCTTTGAAGATTTGGACTCTCTCGCTGTTTAAAGTAATGCTTTTCATCCCTATATAAATAATAATTTAATAAAACAAATTCATTATAAACATTCTAAAAAGTTTAAAATTATCAAAAATATAATTACAAAATTATTGAGACTTAATAATCTTAAAAATTTCGTATTATAATGAAATTTTCGGCAAGTTTCTTATTTCTGACATAGGGCGGGACATCGATAAACGGAACGGCCATTCAAACTTAACTCTCGCTCTGATGCTATGGGGTGAGGCAGAACACAGGAACCTCGAACCATCAGAAGGTGCATTGTATGAAGTAGTGGGAAGTTTATAATAACAAAAAGTTTAAAATAATGGGGTGGCCAAATATAATAAGGCCACGAGTTAATCTCCAGATTCTCATGCTATCCATTATAATATTAAGTTGTTTCTCTCCCTTTAATGCTGAGGTATGTGATTTCTGTATAGTGCTTCTTGATTTATCTTATTACAGTATTAGAAATAATGCTACAAATTTTGTATAATAATTTAAATCACTTCCAGATATTAGTAAAAGTAATCAGTGATAAAATGCTGTTATATAAATAATTATAAACTTTGTTGCGATGGCCTCTACTATATAGATAAGTGCTGTCAGAATCTGTGATGTTTCCCCGGGAATTATCTTTTAAAATAGCGGCATTATCCGGATTCTTTTAAATATATCTGGAAAATCCTATTGTTTTCGTATTTAACCTGTTAAACTGTTATCTATATTTAAAGAATTTAGATTTATTTATGAAAATTTGAATTAGACGCACGATCGAAATTTTTTTCGGATCGGATGATAGAAGTTGCATATCGATAGATAATTATTCGGATTTATGTTAAAGAGGAGAAAATTTTCTAGAATTATCATCGCGAAAGTTAAAGAAATTTTTCATATGCGAAAATTCGCGATTTTTTACCGGCAACAGTGTCCGATTTTTCTAAAATTACCCCACTTTCTCTTTCGAGATACTTGTTGCCAGATGCAAATCATTTCGTGCTATGTTGGCTCGCAAGACGTTTCTCATCAACGACAATATCGCTTGTTAAAGAGTAGCGTTTTGCATGATTTACAATCACCCATTACTATTTAATAGTACCTATTTTACGTACGATTTCGTCCGAATTTCATAGCATCGTAATTTATTTGCAAAGCCGCGAGTCGTAATTCCCGTTGTTTGGTTTTAATTATTTTCATTACGACATATTTAATTTTAATGATGAAAGGACTTTAAAAGGGTCAACGATCCGATCACTCGGATGACATTTTCACAAGGACAATCGGTTGTAACGGAATCTTTCCACTCGCCTTTTTTAAAGAACCGGTCAAGCAGCTAGGAAATATTATAAGAGGTGAAGGGGAGTTTACAAAAAAAAAAAAATGCTGCCACACCGTTTGTGGCACCTTGTCGTTCGGGATGGTCTGACCTGCCGCCCACACTCTTCGCTCTGGTATCTCTTACTGTACTTCCTGTCTCAGTCGTAATTCGATCTGCTGCCACTAGAGGTCACTGGTTATATTTGCCATGGATTTTGTTACGTCATAACGGTTTTTTTAAGTTTGGAATTTAACTGGTGTTTCGTCTTATTTGATAAGATTTATTTGTTAAGTTTTATTGTCTATTTAGATAACTGGCTTCGCGAGATAAATTTATATACCTTATGCTTTTTTTCTATGTAACTGCTTAAATTAATAGACTCATCCTTGTTTATGTGGCCTCAAAAGGCCTCTCTCCTATTGGTCGCAGTTAGACTGCTGGCTGTAGTTTTCAAGAAAAGTTTCGCGTTATATTTATATAGTAAGAAGTGAAATGTTTATATAACGATTAGATTATTCGCATGCAAACTTTAAGATTCTCAAAAAGGAAATACTTCTTCTCATTCATAAAAATTTTAGTAGAAAAAATTTCGTGACTAGTATTTTTTGCTATAAGAATATTTTATTTCTAACAAATTCCTTTAATCAAAACTTTATAAATATCTGCTTTTCGTTAGGAAATCCACTCAAATTGTTTCTTTTAGCATGATCACGTGTGAATTTATTTATTTGTGTATAGCACCTTAAATGTATAAACAAAAATTAACATGTTCTCATGTTGATACGGCGAAGTGCGTGATGAAATCTGACTGTCAGTGGTTGATAGGTCTTCTGGATAACTTAAACGTATAAAATAATTTATTGCATTTTATTTTATCTAAAATTAGAAGAACTTATTCTTGTCTAAGCTGAATCAGAGTATATTTATACTTTTCGTAATTTTAATTTTTTTTATATTTATTGTAAAAAGCCGAAAATTTTTCATATATCAATGTTTCTAAACAAACATTACATTAATGTAGAAATATTCGAAGAAATTTTACTTAGTGTAAAGTAAATATTTTCGTTAATTATTTGCATTTAGTAAGCATCTTTGGCATTTTGATTTTTTTCTACCTCAGAATGTTTCCAGTCAAATTGATCGACTGCTTCCAAGTATCCAGGAAATTGGACCAGTGAAAACCAATTTTCTTGAGAGTAAAATCTTAAAGAGAACTGGACAGTCTTCTGGACTGTCGTCTTTGTCCAAATGGCGCCAGATAGCCTATATTTGGAGACAGTTGTCATGGCAACGCCTACATTGTGACTATGTATCGAGGAGTTATCTTTTTCAGTTTCCTTAGAATCAATTTTGATATTTGGGTCAAAATGGAATCATTAAGTGCAACCGGAATCAATCTTCGTTTTTTTATTCCTCGTAAATAAAATTTAGTCCCAAAAACTGAACCATTCAAAAATTTTCTAATCTTATCAGCACTATTTTTAACTGTTCTTATTAAAGCTAGAGAGTAAGAAGACTTTGTTCTGAAGTTGTAAGCTACCTTCTGTATGTTGAAGGGGGAGGTTGTGGGCGATACTTGAGCCGGTGTGACAAGTTTTTGTCTACCTGACTGGCACCAGACACATAAAGGTCTTCCAACCCACCTGGCGGTAAAAATCTTGGCATGAATGTTAAGTTCAAGTAGGTGGGTTGTAGTTACTATGTGTTATTTATAAATAGGATTACAAAAAGAATACTGTACTTCAATATATGCCTGAATTTCAGTTATTATTTTTGCCTAATATTTATCTTGCATCGCTTACATCATTTGCAAAAACCTATTAAATGGTTGCGCAAAATTTTCCTTTTATTTCTTATTTAGTAACATTTTCGTTTCGATAGATTAACTTTCGATAGCATTAATTTATTGAAACGGATAATGAACGATTGATTTAAATTGGAAATAAAATTTCTTTTTCATGATACTGTATTGTAATTTAATATGTATATATCTAGCATGATATTTAAGACTGGATTATAAATTCACTTCCTCTTTCATCTTTAAAAAACGTAAAGTTAGATTGGCAAACTTCCACCTTGTTTCGCTGCCAGCAAAGGCATCTGACCTCAGATGACGATCATAGGGATAAAAATTTGAAAATTCTCCACCCTGAGTTTTTTTGTTAAAATCAATCTGTTGTAGGCCGATTGTGGGATAGGTTTGCAATAAATCTGCAGGTGTTTGAAAAATGTTCTTGGTTTAGTTATGACTGCTAAGTTTAGTTTTCCGCTGTTGTAAACCTTAGTTAAGTGGTAAATAAAACTATTTAAAATTTTAAGTTTTTAAAATAAATCGACTATGGCTCCATGGAGACGAAGGTGGATCCGTGAATAACGTCATGCCGACGACCGACCCACCAACCATACAATGTAAATTTATAATGTCTATTTCTCGAAAATTAAAAAAAAAAAAAAAAAATCTGTGAATTTGTCTCCTAAAAATTTCATAGTGCCAAATTAATTATTTTTAAAAAAAAAAAAACTAATTGTAGAGCTCTCAAAGGGCAACAATTTTGTTGCTTACTGTTTATGTCTAACATTTTTAGTTTTCAAGATATTGCGGAAACAAACTTAAAAATGCTCGAATTTTTCAACTTTCACAACTTTGCATCTGTATTATTCGGGAAACACAAGAGATACATCAAAAATATTTATTGATCTGTAAATACTACATTTCCTACTTAACAATTTTGTCGTTTACTAATTTATGTCTATCTATCGGTTTAGAAGTTTTTGAAAGTAACCAAAACGAATGGAAAATAACCAAAATGTGAACTTTTTAGTTTTTTCGAAAAAAAAATTAAATATCAAAATTTCTAAATTTTTCTTGCATATTCATCAATGACATTATATATCCAACAAATTAAATTGTTTATACGTTTGTCTTATTAGTTTCGGCGATATATTGAACAGTTAGACGTTTCACTTTCGTGACACTCTTGATAGCTGTAACGTATCTCCAACATAGACATTATTCACCATCAAAAAATTCAACAAAGTCATAATTAAAAATCAGAAAATAGAACTGGATATATTTGAACATGATCTAAATGTTTATCGAAGTTTCCTTGCTTTTTTTTCATTATAACATTATAATTTCTATTGTTGACTGATTATCAATAGACGTAACTTTAACTTTTTTAATTGAAACTCCCCATAGAGTTAATATTTTCTCCGGGAAACTTTTAATTAATGTTTAATTTAGAAGAGTATAAGCTTTCTCATAACATAATCGATGTGTCCTATAAACAAGGCTGCCTGTTAAATCAATAAAGAACTTAAAGGACTAAACTACACAATACACTTCTATTTCGCGGACAAAACAATCCTCTTATATTAGAAGTGTGTTTTGCAAAGAAAAATTAATCACATAAATTAAAAGTTTAATCTGTGAACGGTTTGTATGTTATTTAACAAAGGAATGTTGATCAAACTTAATAAGCATCTGTTCTTTCAATCTGAGATCTTTATTTTGCTATTCAGTTTATGCTGGACAGATGATAAATATAATTATTATAATATAGCTTTTGTTGGTTTACTGACCTTGCGATACGATATAGCAGGAGAAACTAAGTTTTTATACTTGATGAAAATATTTCTCAGGTATCTCGTAACATAATCCTTAGCAATTACAGATTTCCGGAAATTAAAGTACGTACGCTCTGTAAAATTTGTATTCAAATATATCTACAAGTTGAAATAAAACATTTTAACGTTGTTTTTTAATTAATTTAAAATTTTCTTTAATTCTTACTTTTAAACCTATATACGTTTATTTACTTCTTGGAAAAATTGACATAAAATAAAGATTACTGAATTCATCGGTAGGAGTTTTGTTTAAAGTATGGAGGTTAATTAGAAGACTTATTTTTTGAAAATAGTAACTAAACCTTGACACTTTTGGGAGGTTTCCAAATAAAAATTCACAGTTAAAATCGAATTTCGATGATAATGTACGAAAGAAATGTCGTTATATCATTAAGATAACTTTTTGATCACGTTCGAGTTTAGGAACGCTTAAAGTAAAATAATTGAATAGTAAAATGGGCTATTAAGTTTGTTAACATTGACAATGTTTATAGGCAAATCGCCAATTATTAAATGCCTTCCGGTTATTCTAAAGTTCAGTGACTAAAAATCCAGACTCTCCGTATTTGGAACCTCTTCGGATATGTTTTGCCCTGAAGGAATAGATCTCTGTTTAGTATTAGCAGCTGTTTTGTTGAAATATAATTTCCGTTTTTACAGTAAAATTGGGATGTTTATTTCTTTTTAAACAAAAATTTGTTTCGCTCGTTAGTTTTGTAAGAGATACGCATAAAAATGATTGAATACATATATATAAAAAATTGTTTATCGTATCAATTCTTATCCATTTTAATTTTAGAAAATTTTATTGACTGAATAAAAAATAATTTGAAAGACTGAGTTTATCTTTTATAAAACGTGCTCGAATGGTTTCTGCTTCCAAGAGTAGTCTAATATAAACAATACGGAGAAAATGTTGAGGGATTCTCAGTAGACCTATCCTCAGTTTATTCTATGACAAGATAAACTATAGAAAGAAAATAAAACAGCAGTTGATCGGCTAGCGTACTTATCAATAAATAATTAAATTAAAATTTAACATCTTACATAGAATATTCCCAAGCTTAAAAATCTATTAAATTTAAATAAATTAGATTGTTTGGAATTAAAATACAGTATTGATTTTTTATGCTTTAAATACGAGTTGAATGACTTTGCTTAATAGATAAGTTATCAATGATGATAATCGTTTATATCAATTATAACGTAATTTTATTTTTAAATCTTTATTGTAGGAAACAATTTGTTTTTGTTTGCAATTACAAATACAAAAAGTAATTTATCAACTGAGAGAATTACATGTTGTCCACAGATATGTAGTCTTTCACATCCTGAATATCTAGTAATAGTTGTTTCATATAATATATACCTGTACTTGTATACAATATGCAAACTATGATTTTTTTAAAAGTAAATTATAGAGAGGAATAAAATTGTTTAATCAAATAATAGATATAGTTTGTTTTTAATTCATTTAATTTTTAAAAAATTTCTGTTTTAATTGGAAAAGAAATATTTAAAAAAAATGGAAATTCGTTTTTATTAAATATAAAAAATTTTAAACAGATTTACTTCTGAATTTTAATTGCTTTTCAGTCAAATGAATTTTAATAAAACGTAGAGATTGTATAAATCTTAACATTGTATTCATTTATCTTCAACATTAATTCAAATTTTTTAAGTCTGCTTTATTGTTTAATTTAAACTTATACTGTAATTAAAAATCTTGATGGAATTTGAGGAATAAGGACGTCGTATACAATATATAATTTGCAATTTTTAGGATAAGTTAATATAATCGTATATCTATCTAAATTACTTTATACTTGAGTTTAATTATCTTTGCATGAACAGAAACAACCCGTAAATGTGCATTTCTCGGAAAAGCCTTCGGGTAAATCTTAAAAAATAAAAATAAAAAATTATTTTCTAATGCAGTAAAATTTACAAATATTCCAGATGGAAGAGACTTTTTTATAGCTTATTCATGTTAATGCACCTGTTTAACGAAGTTTGTTTTACAACGAACTTTGCACATCAGGCTGCACGGCACCAGATTATAACCTTGTCCTCCTCTAGAAAACTTATGCAGACTCTTATGACGTCACATCTTGGAAAGTCTAACAGTTAACTCCTCACATCTTCCAACTCATAGATCAAAAGGGGTGGATGACTATACTACATTTTGCTGTTATGAATCATATATTTTTGGAGTTGTTTTAAACTTTATATTAAGATGTAATCGTCACAAAGATCATTTTAAAATATCCAGCATAAATTATTGACTGTAATGTAAGGATCTAAACTTACTTTAACTCGAAGGAAAATTGTTTATTTGTGTTAGATTATTTCTAAGAGGGTGTGTATGTCTGCAGCTGTAAATGGCTTTTTTTTTATGCAAAAACAGATTTACGACTAATTTTTTAAAGTGGAGATTGTATACCAGTTTCAGATTAGTTTTTCTTCTAGAAGATAAATTTATTTGATGAAGCAAATAAAACTTTTTATTTCGCATTTTCATCTTGTGTTTTTATATCTTTGCTTTCATTTAAATAACTTGATGACGTAATTCAATAATATCACATGCAGATTGTATTATAAATAGTAATTTAATAGTGAAATGCTACAAGGTTTCTGTTAGCATCTGATTATATAACAACTGTCTGAAGTGTTAAAATTTCGGATGATGTAACATTTGTTCTGGAGTGTCCTTCTCTTAGTTGAAGGGAATTAGAATTGTCACTAATCAATAGTAGTTGAAGTGATCCTGTAGGAGTTTAAATGAATCAGACTATTTAAAAACACATCCTCGCTTCTCTAATTAATTAAATTTTATTTTTTGGATGGCGCCTTAATTTAATGTCATCTGCAGCTACCTAACTGGATTGAATCTAATTTATTCAAGTGAGAGAAGTATGAATTGTAAAGGTCATTTGAACATAAAACTAGCCAGTTTTTGTGTGTACAGTACTTGTTTCATAATAAATTTTCAGTTAATATAAGGAATTTTTCGATAATTTAAAGTATTGAATCGAAATAGATACGAGAGAAAATGTAACATCAAAAAACATCTGCTTTAATACAGTACTATAGAATCGTATGTCAGTGATAACATAATCGTTATGATCGTAATTGATTGATATTGAAAAGAAATAATTTAATTAAATATTATATAATATGTGAAATTGTATTTGTAATAAAAATTGAAATAATAAATTATTTTAAAAACTGAGATTCAATACTTTTGTTCTAATTTCTCAAAGTAAGTTTTTCAGAATGAAAAAAGAAATAATTTGCATTCAGTTAATAGTAATGGTCAAAAGTCAAAGGTCCTACACTCTACAGCTGCGTAGACTAGATTATATATATGCATTAGGAAGTAAATGTTAAGATTTGTTGAATTCTTGACATATATTTAACTTTAATTGATAAATGTATGATTATTATATAATTTCTATAATATGACTGCAAGAATATTGTGTATCAATAAAGATGTATCAATAAAGATATATCAAAGTTCCATTTAAAGAATTTATATTATTTAAAGAAAATTTTATATGATTATAAAGCTTATAAATATTCGTATATTACATAGCTACTACATCTCGTATATACTAGTGATAATTTCTTTTGAAGTGGAGTTATGTTATTTCTCTTCTTTTTATGTATCGCATCGAATTTCTGGGAGTGCAATATCTCTTCCTTTTGGTTTAAGTTTTGACAATAGGTGAGAGTTATCTTGAGTGAATCTAGTTTCATTGTCTGTGGGAATCGAAGCATGATTTTAGTTTGAAAATGATTACTCTTCACTTGTTAAAGAAAATTTTTTAAGAATACACGACGTAAGACTTATCTTTCGATTTTATCTTTTCTTGTCTTGGTCACGTTTTGAAGGCCTCTCGAATCAGAACGAGTTTTTAGTTTTTTTTTTTTTTAATTACTAGTGTGTTGAGATTTCTTCAATAAAGTTGCAAAAGCTAGTCGATGAAAAGGTGATTTAATTTGATATAAGATATTTCGGAATTAAGTTTTTAGATTTTTTTTATTGGTTTTTTTTACAATTAAAAGTATTTTTGGCAAATTTGTAAATAATCTTGTTTTATTTATTTTTTAATTATTAAATAATCAATTTAATCTCTGCGATAAATACTTGCTTTTCGGAAGAATAAATTTTTAAATAAACAATAAAATTTCCCAATTGCATAATTATTTCTGGTAAGTCTTTTTTAATGTACCGACAAAAGAAGGGTACGTTTATATGTGAAACATTCGGAAACTGTCTCATTATGACTTCAAAATTATTTTTGGCGAAGTGCAAATGGTTAAGTAAAGACGTTATTGCGAAAAATTGTGTAATTCTGATAAGCGTCGTTCGTCATTAAGCATAAGTGTCAGTTTGAATGGATATCCCCGATCGTTGATCCGCAGGGTGCTCTGGAGGAGTAGAGTGGGTGTACTCTATTGCAACCTTAATTAGATCGTAACGATATCTCTCCAAGATAAAAGCATCGTTTTATGAGCAACAGCTGCTGTTAACAGATTAAATGCTCGACTTAAATTTACACTAAAAGTACTATTTGAGATTAGAGAATTTCCCGCTTGATTGTTTATGAGATTTTTTGAGTATTTGCTTGTTATTTTTATATTTATTTATATGTTGAGTAGAAACTATATAAAGTAATAAAATTAATTTTTAATAATTTTTTTATTGAAATATTGCAGCTGAAGTTCTATTTAAATGAACTACTGTATATCATTAGAAAAGCAAATAAATGCTATGAGAGTCCTCTAATGCTTAAACTATTTAATGCATTAACATTTTAAGAAATTTTTGTATGTTGAGAAAAAATATTCCTATTTCCTTGTGAAATTTACAAGAATAAAAAATATATTCAGAATTTAAGTGCTTCAAACGATTATAATTATAAATCTGTAAAATAATTTTTACAATAGTTCCAATTCTATAAATAACATATAAAATCTCTGATATGATTTCTTCCATAAATATATTTTGTGCAGATTCGCTAGCATATTCAATTAACCAAACACAAATAAAACTTTATAAGATTTATAAAAGGATAAATGATAATTATCTTAAAGAAAAGATTCTTTTTCTAGAGAAATAACTAAATAAATTGCACTAAGCAGAATTGTTACCGTATTTTTTGTATCTAAGCAAAGGCAAGTACAGTATATGGGATTATGGGAGATGAGATGCTCATGAAGTTGTAAATCTATTTAAGGTTGGATGTCAGTTTGGTATAACAATGGAGGTATAAATGCATTTCCATGATGAATTCTCTTCAGTGTTCTTAATATGAAATTATTCCAATATCAACAATTCTGTTTTAATTAAATCCAATCGTTTTTATCCAGAAATTAAAACCTATTATAGTTTGCATAAAACAGTGTCCGACTATCTTATAATTTTATTCGTAAAATTTTTCTATCAAATATATTTTATAAGTTTAAAATGATAAAAGCATGCAGAGATCAGAAATATTGTTTAATGAATAGTGTAATATTTTAATTTATGTACTATATCGCTTATTATGTGCTAAATATTGTCACTCATTATGTTCCATTAGTTGGTACATAATAAGTGATCTGCATTTACTGAAATGAAAGCACCAATTTTTTGTTATCTTTACAAATACTGTAGATTTAAATTTGTTTAGATTGAAATTTTAAATGAAACTTGGACATTACAAATCCCTCTCCTAATTTTCTATTGGAAAATAACATAAAATGATTTATTAGGCAATGATTCTGTTCGAAATTTCTGTATTGATAATTTTTGCATCCTAAAATGATGTCATCAAAATATTCAAATGAAGTCTTCTGAATAATTTATTGAACATTTTCAGTCATAACAAAATATGATATCATGATATTTCGATAAATTATAGGATGAGCAAGCGATTGTTTCTCTAATGGCCAGATTTTAATCAGGAAAAAATGAAGCAAGCAAGCAGTTTATAAGCAAAACATAAATTTAAATTATTTATATAAATTCGAAATAAATTTAAATACTATATATTATATACGAATTTTATTTTTTAATTATATTCATATATATTATTACAGATAAATCAGTTAATATTGAATCCGTTTTGCAGTATAACGGTTATAAACAGTTAACCTTTAAGTCAAAATATAATAATCCTAATTATATTTTGATTTAAAGGGCTCCAAAATATTTTGTATAATACATTACTAAATAATAAGCATCAAATCCATTTGTGAGAGATGGTCATTCACTCATTATGAACACATAACACAAGTGTAACTTTAATTGATAAATGTATGATTATTGTATAATTTCTATAATATGGCTGCAAGAATGTTGTGTATCAATAAAGTTATAACAAAGTTCCATTTAAAGAATTTATATTATTTAAAGAAAATTTTATATGATTGTAAGCTTATAAATATTGGTATATTACATAGTTACTACATCTATTATATAAAGTTCACTTGGATAGATTGAGCTAAAATTTTATTTAAATTAAGAAATAGGGGGAAAAATTACAAGAAAACGGAAATTCACTAAAAATATTGTACTTATATTTCCTTATTTATTAATTATATAAATTTCTCTTCCACTTTAAATTTATCCTAATCCTTATAAAAAAATTCACAAATTAAATTTATAAAGAAATCATGACATTGATATAACGAAATGTGATTTCTTTAGTTTTATCAAATCTGTGTGTCAAATTTCCACACAACAATATGAAAAAAGGAATGATTTCCATTTGTCATTTAAATAAAATATTTCGATTTGATGAAATTCGCCATAAAAAAATAATCCTTCTTGCAATATAATCGGCCTATATGTAATAAATAATGTAGCCTACTGCATATCTTTCACATTTGTTTATTTATGAATGAGCTCATTATTTAATATAGCGATAAACATTCTAAAGCAATTTATATAAACAAGAATGCATTTTTAAATAATCCATAGCATCTTTCCTTGATTATTAAGATTTTTCCTAGATACTATACTTTGATCACAATAACAAAATATTATGATAGATTCAAATGTCGTCGGGGATCAAATGTCTTGCAGGCCGTCTTTTGTCATTCTCTTTCTACATACTAAGATTAAATGATTCAGTCCACATACAGTAAATATCCTGACAAACTTGGTTGGGTGGTTGAATCATAACAGTTACTTCCTAACATCTATCACTGATATAAGTGAACATGATATAAGTAACATCATTGATAAGAAATGGAAATGGTTTAATGGGAGATGACTAGTAGTGCGCAGGAAGTGAAGCTATTAAATTACTAATGATTTGTATGATAATATATTCTGCTTATAACTATCCAACTTTTTATCTGTTATTTTTAATAATTTATTAATTTTGAGTTTCACTAAAATATTGCTTTACACGACGACGAGCAAGCGTAAATTAATTATTTTTGTAGAGGATTTACCAAAATGAATTTTTAATACATAGTCGGCTAATTAAAATGTATCTTTAAATTTAATATTATGCTAAGTAGTAACAATTAAAAAGAAGTTGACCAGTTGTTTGACCGGTATAATATATATATATACTATCTTAATACAGCATTTTCCAAATTTTACATAGCAGTTCCCGCCTTTCTTATAAAAAAAATTCCTTGTGGCCTCCTTTTTTCAGAAAATAATTCAAGAAAATGTTCATCAAGATACTATATATGAACTTATGACATTTTGCATTTATGCGGGAACTATATTCAAAAATATCTATTAACTTTCGCTGTTGTTTCGCCCTCTGAGATGTTCTCGCAATTCCCAAGAGAGGCGCGCCTCCACACTTTGGAAAGTATTGCTATAGTATATAATGCAGCAAAGAGTAAGGCTACAGCAATTTTGCAATAATTTACTATCAAATATGTAGATTATTTCTACGTTTTGTATCTAAATAAGTTCTATATCGTGCAATAATCCACAGATGTTTCATACAAATCTACTCTTACTGGTCTCAGTTTGTATTTTAGTAAAATACAGAATCGAATGTAGCGACCTTATTTATTTATATTTAGAAAAATCAGACATTGGCATTTCGATCCCCATTTTTGACCTTCATTTCACTGTAACCAGTGATATGCATCCTATTGGTCCACGGAAATAGAACTGATTTGTTTGTGCTTAATATATAGGTACAAAACTGAAAAATTTGTACATCAGCGAATTTTGTATTAGAAGTGCTTTTAAAACGTCAAAAAATATAGCATAGCACTGTTGCACAGTGGTAAAAGATAATTAGAAGAAGTGCTTTTAAAACGTCAAAAAATATAGCATAGCACTGTTGCACAGTGGTAAAAGATATTTGAGGACATTTTTAATCATATACTATATTGTATTTTGATGTTTAAATTTCTTCTGAATTATTTAAATTATTTTATATATTTAAATGTATTATAGACATATTATTTAGTAGGAATTTGTATTGCGACACAAACATTTATATTAAGTATAAATATTATTTTTATAAACAATGTAGGCCTACTGTAATTGAAACAAAATATTTTTATTCATAAACGTTACAACTGATTGAAATTTGAAGAGTTGCAAGTTATAGTGTAGTAAATATTTAAAAAAAAATATGATTTCTAAATTGCCCCAAATGGAGAATTATACCTATAGGAATAACATGCAACTATAATTAAACTATAAAAAGTTTTATTTTGAAAAGCATTTCATAGTATAATATTTTGAAAATTTATTCAAAATCATTATCTTAAATTTATTGATAACTGATAATAACAAAATATAGTAAAATACTGTTTGTTTTCTGTCAAATAATAGAAGAGAAAATTTTAATAAGTTATATAAGTTTATCATATTTTGCGCTAAGAGTATATTTGTCTTTTCATAATTAGTTTAATGAAATGTATAAAAATTTAAATAAATTCTATTGTTAGTTAAACAAAATGAATTCGTATAGCTGCTGCTGAGTTTTAAAAAATCCATTAATTAAATAATCCATAATGTTAATTAATTGCTGTAGACTGTGAAACTGCTTTGTTTATAATAAAGTAATTGAAGTAATTCATAACTGACACAGTTGTGCCTTGATAAACTATTCAAGTCTCAATTATAAGATCGTGACGTTTGAAAGCTTATAATATGTAAAATCAACATCCAACTTGCAACTATTATATAACTATTTAAGACGGAAAGAATGACATTAGAATGGAATTCAATCATTACTTTTTCTATTTTAACTCATACTGCAGTCTACTGTAATTCATCTCTCTGTACATTAATATTATAGAAATACAAATTTAGAAATATATGTGAAATATGCGCTTCAAAATATGAATTTTCTAAGTTTACTTCTCATATTTTTTCTAAAATTTAATAATCCCTGTTAAATGCTCTAAAGTTTCACGATTAATACCGTAATAAGGGTGTGTCATACAGGGAACTCGTCTCCGTCCCAGCACATTTAGAAATGAAAATTAAAAATTAGGTTTATTATTTTTGAGACTAGGATCCTTATTACGGTTAATACCGTAATAAGGGTGTGTCATACAGGGAACTCGTCTCTGTCCCAGCACATTTAGAAATGAAAATTAAAAATTAGGTTTATTATTTTTGAGACTAGGATGTTCAATAATTTGCTTAAAGTGCAGAAAGTGCTACTGTAATTAAATTCTTTTTTTTATAAATAACAAATGCTTTGTGCGACGTCTCTCCATAAAATAACACTAGAATTAATTATCGCGATCATTCAAATTTTAGATCAATTTTTATTATGCAAGTTATAGGCTACACAATATTAATTTTGAAATTTCTGTCTGATTCCATTATAGGATAGTAGCAGCTCGAAATTAAAAAAAAAATTGATGTCTGAAACTATTTGTTGTACGTGAATAGTATCGTATTCTTTGAATAGTTTTTTTTAATGCATATCATCATCATCAGTGAGAACTTTAATTATATTTTTATTTTTACATGTGAACATCTAGAAAAATTACAAGAATATAGTATAACGTAGTATCTAAGTTTGAAACAGTAAAATATACCATTATGTACATGTATACTAATATGTAATTAGTATATTTTCGTATTCTTGCACTAATGAAGATTAGTGTAGTATCACTTAGTTTTATTTATTTATAATAAAGGTTATTTATGTTATTGAATTCGATAATATATCCAGTTAACGAGGATCATTTTCTCAAATACAGTATTAATTAATAATTTGCTTTGTATTGATACGCTCATTCAGTTATATCCGAATGATATCATAATGTAGTATGAGGAAATAGATTGCATCATAACGCTGTCATACTAGTCTTTGCTACTGTAGGCATAAGCGAATAAAAATAACAAATAGTTTTACTTAAGCCTGTAAAAGGATTTTCCAACTCTCCCCCCGCCATATAATGCAATGCTTTTAATTTAGAAAATATTCTGTTCTTAAATTCCTTATTTTAGCAAATTGGTGAATTAAAATTATTATTATTTTTTTAAATTTAATGCGTCGAATTCAACTGATCCAATTTGATTCATAATTAATTCGTTTTTGTAAGTAACCCATCATGGATTACATCATAATAGGTTAAATATTTTTTAATTTTTTACTTCTTATATTATTGTATCTATAAATTATAAAGTTACAATGATGATAATATTTTGAACTTTTAAACTTTTCCTAGATTTTTCTGGATTTATCTTGAGTAAACATAGTTTTTTAAAACCCATTTTATTATTTTAGTAAATTTAAAATACTGTATTGTTTTCACGATTTTTTCATTTTTAAATTTCATCTTTTTTTTTTTTTATAAAAATTATCCTCCTTTTATCTTTCAAAGCAATAACGAATTTTCTTTTTTAATTTAATAAAAAAATTTATAATATAGCTCTTTTAAATTAGTTTATAAAATTTCTAATAAATTTATATCTACCATATACAGTTGTGTAATAGTATATACTTGCCATTATGATTAATTTAGATTTTTAACTCCAATTTTTAATAATATTTCTCACGATCGCGTAACTAGATGTGCTTCGTATCTAACAAATGTTCTAATATTCAGTATATAACTTCACACTTTTTAAATATTAAAAGCATTGAAATCTTATCATTATCAAAATTGCTAATAAGTTGCATAGCAAACTTTAGAGAATTTTACATATAACTGCATATTGAATTATCTAAAAGTACTATATAATAATGCTGTTACAGAAATAATTCTCAAAAACATATAATAAAAAAACACTAAATTTAATACAGCGAAGTTGAAATTCGATTATTTGATATACCGTAATTAAGAAGCCGCTACTTAGTTCATGTTATTTTTTTTCTTAAATAATAAACCAAATTGCTTCTTCTAAATTATAGCAAATATCCTAATTTCTCAGTACTCTGCTTATTTTCTATGTATTAGATGTTTTGAATAAATATAATTTATTTTATAAATGAAGCCCATTTCTCTGATATACGATTCTAACTGCAATATGCAAACATGCATCGTCTTTATTTTAATCAGATTGTATCGAAATTTTACAAGAAAAATATATTACAACAAATTTTGTCGAAATAAAATTGAGCTATGCGACTTAAAGGAACTTTCATTATAAACATTTCTATAAGTTTTATTGATTCTCTTCATTTTGATCAAAATTAATTGAAATTTTCAGATCTTAAGTATCATTAGAAACAACTATACTGTATTCTGAATTATATCAAATTTAATTGAGCAGTGCGATTCATGAAGTTATTTACTTAGAAGAAAACTATTCTCCCATATCCTTTTTTATTTTTGATTCGATTGGACCTAAAGTTTCAGCAGACATTCAGTAAGCTAAAAAACACCTGTTTTACATAACTGATTTAACGGTTGAATAATGCAACGTATTGAAGTACAGTACAGTATATTATTTATAAAGAACGGACACCCCTATTCTTTTTTTATTTTGATCCGAATATGACGAAATTTCTAGAGGACCTTGAATGATCTAAGAAACACCTATATTTCAACGATATTAACCATGTGACTTATAGAAATATTACGTAGGATGACTAGAAGAAAAAAAAGTCTTCTT
Organism: Olivierus martensii; assembly: GCA_000484575.1. Classification (NCBI taxonomy): domain Eukaryota; kingdom Metazoa; phylum Arthropoda; class Arachnida; order Scorpiones; family Buthidae; genus Olivierus; species Olivierus martensii. The sequence continues at coordinate 63,073 of AYEL01090723.1, forward strand.
CTGTTTCGACTTTTGATACTTTCAAACTGTTTTAGTTTTTTATTAATTGGATTCGAAACTTCAAATTTGAATTGTCTATGCCCTATTGAACACTTATCTGACATTTATATTTAAGAGAAGTAATATATTTAACCTAAAATGAAAGTTACAGTGAATTGAATTTCGGCCGTAACGATTCTTGTAATAAGACAGTCAATGACTCTCTTGGCTTAAAGTCGCTGCCGTGCCTCTTGATTTCGTCACAAATTAATTAATTTTTATGCATTTATTATTTTTAATTCTGTATTTTAACATAGTCTCGGACTGTCCTTCACTGATTCTATTTTTCTTATATCTGGATATTCGCCAACTGTCTTCCAACTTAAAGGATGACCCTTTCGTCCTTCAGGACAAGATCAACTAACAGATACTCAATGTCCATTTTGCTAATCATGTATGTCAACGGCTTTGGGCTTCGATTTAACTTATCTAATGTTAAGTTTTCAATTATTGGATTACACTATTAAACTTTGAAACAGTTATTCTCGGCTTTATCTCATTTACATGATTTTTAGACACAGATAATCACAATTAAAAAAGTTTTCTGCTTAATGACTTATAACAGTTATAACTGAAATAGAAATAAATGAGTTAAAAATATACAGTATATAAAATTATAGTTGCGACCTCAATTGTACAATAATTGTGTTAATAATATATAATTTGTTTCATATTAATGATTTTAATGCCTTTAATAGAGTAATATGTTTTTTCACAGATAAAAATTTGAATTTCGTATCTTATTTACTAGAAAATTTTTTTTTTTGTGTGAAGGGCGGAAATTTTTCAGGATCTACTTATTCTACCCAACTAAGCCCCTTTATTAGCAGTTCCGTGAGATAATGAAAAAATAATGAAATCTTACTCTAATGAAGTCCACAATGAAACCTTATTCTACACCCATAAACGAGGAAAAAAACAGTAGTTACTTCCTACACTGTATGAGTGAATGTATTAAAAATTCCAGACATAATCCAAACATATGCCGAATCATTAATTATTTTATATTAAAAGTATTTAAATGTATTTGATTATAACAGCGAGTACATCAGCGATTTTAATTTCTAATGTATGTTTTGTCGTAACATTTTCTCGTTTAAATTTGAATATTTTCAGTTAAATAATAATAATAATAATATTTTTCATTAGTCTGATTCGGATATCATCTTTGAAGATTCTGCGAATAGCATCAAAAGCGAGTCCGACGATAATTTACTAAAAAATGGCATAGACCCTCTAACAAGTCCTTTATTACAAGAAGATAAACGAAAGTTGCCTGGTTTTATCGATGACGAAGATTTCTACAACGACCAAGAGGGTCCATCTGGAGATGACACGCTAACCGAAGTGAGTGGAGCCGGTGTCGCTGATCATTTCACAATTCCTCTTGTCACTAGCACGCCTCCCACGGAGGCACTTGGTAAGTATTGCCATCTGGTGATTAAGCAAGGAAATATATTTAAAAATAAATATTACGATAATATTTTAAAAATATTAAGACTCATTGATTTTTTAATGTAAGACAATATACCGTAATATTTTTATTTTTGAAAAAAAAAAAACAGAATTAGAATTGTATAAAATTATAATTTTGTAAATGTCCCTGTCTGACAATTCTTTCATATATCATTTAATTAATAAAATATTTTTTAAACTTTATTGCGATATTTCTGCGAATTTTTCTTGAAGGGCCAAGCTTTTTATTTATAAAAGTCTTCCAATTACACTAATATATGCAAAATAATTTTTCAATACTATATTTAATTTTATTTTAATTTTATAATATTTATTAATTTTTTTTTATTTTTTTTTTTTTTTTAATTTTTATTAATTATATTAATTTAAATAAATATATTTTTAATTTAAAAATATATTATATATAATAATTTTTAAGAATTATTTATAGTAATAAATAAGTAGTCTGTGAAAGATACAAAATTAAAATTATTATTTTTTAATTTTGCTAAATTTTGATTCATTAAATCAAATAAAAACCATTAAAACATTAAAAAAACACGAAATTAATTCAGAGAATTTATTTTTTGTGATATGCTAAATTCATATTAAAAAATTAATGTGGGGCGAGTTTTTTTTTTTTCAAGATATGGCGGTTCTTTGGAAGCTGTATTCCTGATTTGAATAAAGTAGGATCGCAGTCTATTTTATTCAAATCATTAAAATGATCGTATATATACACGAAAAGTTAAATATATTTGTAAATAATTAAAAAAATAATTATAGGATATTTTATTTTACATATAAAAAATTTCATGGATTTGCTTAACAATTTTAATATGAATTTTTCTATTTTCTTTGAAATTTATTATTATTCTTATAACTTAGTGGATATCAAAGCTATTAATAAATTAAATAAAACTAATGCTGTCAGTGATTTTAAAAATAGGTATTTATTAAAATTTCTTAATACTGTAATATTAATTATAAAATTAAAAATACAAGAGAATATTGCGTTTTCAGTTTTAATTTAAGAAAATAAATATTCATAAAGTACTTTGTTAAGTGTTTTCATATATTTGGAACTTGACATTGCATTATATAGATCCTACATATTCAATATATTAATTAATGTATAATAATTTCATGAATGAAATTATTATATTATACATTAATTAATATTATTAATATTTGAATAATATGTATAATTCCAGCATAATACTATTGTATTATGCTGAAACTTGGTATATATATTGTAATATACATTATATATTGTAAATTAAATATGAAAAACTATAAGCCATAGATGGCTATCCTCAAATATCTTAAAATTTGTATTGTAGGTTAAAGTTAAAATTAAAAACTAAATTTTGAAAGTATATTTCTAATGAAATGTTAAATATGTTGTATATAATATAAGTAAATATTACGTATCTTTACCAGTTATTTAATTTTTTGAGGAACCATTTCCATATATATAAATTTATATATGGAAATGGTTCCTCAAAAAAAGTATTTATATATAAAACAATGACTTTCTAATGTATCTAGAAATTTTTTGTTTATAATCGCACAAAAATAATCAGAATCTAAAAATGATTCAATGCTATACGGAGTGGAATAATTGTATCATTCTGGAGAATGAGTTTCATATATCAAGGACATTAACCTTAAAAAAATTTGCGTCTAAAACCGCTGTTCATCCGGCTGGAAGTTAACGCCTAGTTCACTAAACACAATGTTTTAAGAGTTAACAGGTTTATTAAGTTTTAATAAACGGAACTGTTAAAAGAAAAGAACGTTGTTGTTTATTAAAACTTAGTAAACAGTAATTAAAGCACACTACAGATTGAAACTACTGATATACTTTACTTAATTATGTTATATAGAATATCTAAGAATTTCTGCAATTTAAAAAGAAGCATAATTAGATTTCAGTACTTAGATTTATATATTAATATTAATAAATATCAATATGAATATAATTTAAGATTTTTATTGTAATGTATTAGTTAATGAAAAATATAACAAAAAAAATATTTAATCGATATATTAGCTTTTAGAATTTCATAATAAGTAATGTATACAGAATATAAGTATGCATGAATTAGCATATTTAATCGATATGTTAGCTTTTAGAATTTCATAATAAGTAATGTATACAGAATATAAGTATGCATGAATTAGCATATATTGTATTGAACATTCAATGGCACTCCTTCAAATTTTCTCTACACAAAGGCTTAGAATGATATTCTGGTTGAAAGAAAAGCTAGGGACGTTCCTTAAATAAAATTTGCATAACAGTCATACTGTTTTACATAGATTATTACTTTTTACTTGAAGGCTGATGGAGATTGTAGGAGGTTAAAGACGTCGCCTTCGTCATAAACTGGCCAAGTGACCTGGAGAGCGCGGACTAGGATGCTAATGGCGGTACTCCGCGAAACGACATAGTCCGATCGAATATCGTTTATTGTGAATTACTGAGGATAATTTCAGCCATTATATTTTTCTGGAATATTCATTTATTGTATAAGATAACTTTTCAAATAAAATCGCTGAAATAATACCAGATTCTAATTCTGATGGAAAATTCCGTTCTTTCAGTATATGCAGTCAAGGACAACTTTCCTATCTGTTCATTTTTTAAACTTAATTATGAAAGCTGACTCAACGATTTACCATGCAGTCAGTTATCAAATTTCTCTTTTAATATTTTATGATTCTAGTGTTGATTTCAAGAACGCAGTATACCGTACAATAGCTTTGTTGGTAGAAACATATCTGAAATCTGAATACAATGAACTTGCGTTTTTACAAACCTCCAATTTACGAAACTACACGTTTTTACGAAATATTTAGTTGGTTCCAAAAAGTCTCTAATGTTAATTAATGCCATTCCCATTTATGAACTTTCGATTCTACGAACTTTTTTGGGGATCCGTACGAGTTCGTAAAATTGAGAGTCCACTGTATTTAGCAATTATGGATTTAGTAAGAAATTAGTTTAGTAAATAGTTTTCTAGTTTGTTTAGTGTGTATATTTATACACAGAGACATTATGCATAAAAATAATGTAATCTGTATAACTAATATATAAATAGTTTAATTTTTATAAGTTACAGATACTGCATATATCTTTTTCATTTAAAAATTAGAAAGAGATATTACTAATGTAATAAAGTATTTTGCTCAACAATAACAGTTTGTCGCCTTTTTACACTAGTCTCTTTAATGGGTAGAGTACAATTCATTTTCCCCCTACAAAATTATTTTCCTTCTAAATGGGTATGAAAAAATCATTTTAAACAATTTTTTCATGCCAATTTCTAAAATACTTTGTGCATATATTCGCCAGTACAAATATTTTGTACATTTGGCAGCATCGACAATTTTTTGCAACGATTTTGTAGAAAGGTATAGTTCCTCCGTTAAAATTTTTCTAAAATAGTTGATTCTGCCTTCAATTGCTTCTGGAATACAGTATTGGAAAGATCTAAGTAAATAGTTCAAATACATGTATATGAGTATTTTGATAGATAAAAACAGCATAATTGTAAAATTCATCAGTTGAGAAGTAGCTTTCAACGCTGAGTTTTATAAAACTGATGCTGCATTAATTATTTATAGGTGAAAAATATATTTTTAAAAATATACGATTTTTCACTTAATATTGCAGGGCAAAATAGTACAATTAAGCTCTCTAGGAGCTCTATAGAGATTCCAGATGAAGAAAAAAGGCAGTTAAAGATGCTGTCTTGAAACTGAACAATATTTGTATCAAAACCTTAGATTTCTATATCATATTTAAATAAAAAAAAGTATATGTATATATCATATAAGCATAGATTAATAGAGACGCTTATATTATTATATATGTCATATTCCAAATAAATGTACGGTAGCTAGTCAATACAGTAAGACCCCGCTTAACGCTGTTTCGATATAACGCGGTTTTTTCCGAATTCAATATTTTTATTTTGATTCACTTTGCTGCGGTTTTTCAAACCATTATACTCACATAAATACGAAATCGCAAGAAGTCAAGGAAGTTTGCGTTTCTGAAAATGAAGAGCAAAAGGAACTTTCAACGGATTTTCTCAAAACAAGTTTAGCCACTATTACAAAAATTATGGATCAGTTTATACAAAATGATCCAAATTTTAATAGAAGTTCAAAGGCAAGATGAAGTGTCATATGTTTCGATGTCTGGCTATCGACAATTGCTTTCTGAACGAAAGAGGAAAAGCAAACGACGTTAGATGATTTCTTAATTAACGAAAAAACAAAAAGTATCAAATGAAGAAGAGCCTTTCTCATTACAAACATAAATTATTTACTCGAATATTCTTGATTTTCATAAATGATTTATATTTCATAATTAGGTGTAGTAATAAATTAATAATCTTTAAGGTACAACTTTCATAACGGTTGAAATTGCATGACAGGATAGACTGATTAAAGAGGAGAAAATTTTCCAAAAAACTAGGTTAGGTTAAGTAGATTACGCCGCCATATCTTCATGGGATATACTGTATCTGGCGGCGGCCACTTGTAGAGCCCATCACAGGCTGGCCAACACCCGTGATGGGGTCAACCGGATGGTTGAAGGATGGGGTTCAACAGGCCGGGCCCGGATCCCTCCTGAAAAACTGGAGGTGTGGGATCCGGATTTGAACCCGGATCCTCCAGGGTAATAAACCAAAGCTTTACCACGCGGCCATCCGGCCGACCCAAAAAACTAGGTGTCTTTCTGATGCATTCTCTAAAATATATGTGATAGACACATTTAAAATAAAGAATCATTCTTATTTATGCGGTAGCGATGTGTTATAGACGTGGCAACTAATAGCAAGTTCGAACTTGCTCTTGGTTGTCGTGTAAAAATGGGAACGAGCCTTAATAAACTCTATCCCATTTGGTGAGAATGCTTTGGCAGTTGGCGAACATGAGCGGGGACTGACACTCAAGTTCATTAACACAGCGCCGGTGATGACGATTATCGCTTTGAAATTTCCGGATTATCTGTGAAAGGAAATACGTCCGATCTGACCTATGAACCTGGGATCGTCGCCATATGTGAAAATCCCACCAATCGGCCGGCATAAATGTCATCAGGGAGCCTTTCGAGTAAAAGCACAAGGGAATTGCGTTAAGCACTTTCGATCATGGCGATATTTTGTGTGAAGCGAAGGGCAGAAGTCGCTCTTATGCAACTGTTCGCTTAATATCTCATTTTAAATGCTATATAGCAGGAATGGCAAAAGTTCATGTCACTACGATCCGCACATAAGAGAATCTGAAAAATTCGAGAGCCAGAATCGGTTTCTTTTTGGGTCAAACAAAACTACATTAGTTTTTTCGAGTAATCTTAACAATGGTTTCAAAAATTGTTTATTATTCATTACACATGCATTTATTTCGTATAATGCATACTAATTTTTACAATCAATGAACAAATTACAAATATATTAATTAAGTATTTGCTCCATATTAATTATTGAATTTCATGGTATGGATCCACAATGAAGGTACCAAGGAGTCGGAATTTCGTTACTGTGGATATTTTAACTACACTTCCGAATTTAATTTTTAATATTAATTTTTAACTAAACTTCCAAAGAAGAATTAAATATCTATATAATAAATATTTTTATTCTATTGGAAATTTTATTTTAACACTATTAATATTAATTACTAAATTATTAAACTTTAATGACAGAATTTCTCTGATGTCCTATAATGTTCTTAATTTTAGCTTTATAGCTAAAATATTCATATTTAGATCTATTACAGTATTCATCCGATTCATGCTTTAGATAAGAGCTAAATAAATAAAGCTTAAAAAATAATTCCTGTAAATAATAATTAAATTATTTTTAGAAGAAAAATTTTTGTTTAAACGAATCTTTAAATAATTTATATCAATTTATTATTACAGATGATATAAAATGGAAAGAATTCCGCAAGAGAAAGCTAATAAATTAATACTTAACAATTTTGATGGATTTCTATAGTCACGAAGATTTTCAACTAAAAGTTTTCAGCAAGCTGTTTCCTTTAAACCCCGAGCTGACGACATCATTATCGCGGGATTTCCAAAATCTGGCACTACTTGGATGCAATATATAGTGTGGGATATCATTAATAAAGGCGCGCCTCTCCCCTCAGTAAATGAAATATGGTTGAAAGAAGTTCTTCATTTAGAGAAGGTTGGAACTGATGGAATAGAAAATCTTAAATCTCCTCGCTTACTTAAAGTTAACTTACCTTTTAATCTCACACCATATCACCCATCATTATGGTTGAAAGAAGTTCTTCATTTAGAGAAGGTTGGTACTGATGAAATAGAAAATCGTAAATCTCCTCGCTTACTTAAAGTTAACTTACCTTTTAATCTCACACCATATCACCCATCGGTAAAATATATTTATGTGTTCCGCAATCCTTGGGATTGTTGCATTTCTGGTTATAATTACATGAAACAAGTTGAATATACTTTTGCAGAGAGTACATTTGAAGATTATTTCGAATATTTTATTACAGGCCATGTATCGCATGGCGATTACTTCGATCATTTGCTTTCATGGTACACTCATTGGAATGATCCTAATTTTCTCTTTATTACTTACGAAGAAATGAAGAGAGACACTCAGAACGTAGTTTTGAAGATATCACGATTTCTGGGCGAAGAATATTATGACACATTAAATAAAAATAAAGAATTAGATAGCTAAAATTTCATATAAAAAAATGTTTTTATCTATCTCATATACATAACAAAAAGTTGCGAAAAAAATAAAATTCCACAAAACTGTTTACATTATTTGAAAGAAACAAAAACTGCAATAAATACTAAAAATTTCAAAAGATTTTCATGAAAATTAACAAGATTTCACAATTTTATTTTATTTTTTGCATATTAAGTAAATTTAATTTAAAAAATCAATGGCAATCAAGAGGTTAAGTTTAAGATTGCCAAGCTATTTATTCTACCAAAGAATCTGCCTTTGTGAGCCAAGTCTTAACCAGATAGTTTAGATCAGTGGTTCTCAACCGCTGATCTAAACTATCTGGTAACTGCTCCTGCAAAGGGACATGAACTGGTTAGGTCTGTCAGCAAAAGTGGGAATTCTGGAAGTGCCTTTGGATCTTCTGGTACGCGACACACACTAGTATGCCGCATACCAGAAGACTGTGTATGCCGCAACTAGTGTGTGTAGTAGCGTGTGAAGACTAGTGTGTGCCACCAAACTTTTGACAGTGTGCCGTGAAAAATTAAGTATAAGAATTTTGTGTGTTGTATGTATCATATACTTGTATGAATCATTTATATTAATAGTGAAATGTGGTTGGCTGGATATCCCTTTTGCAGTCAAACCATTGTTTTGATTCCTGTAAGTAGGGTATTGTTAGAAAAATATAATCCTTGAATTTCTGCAACAGCCTAAATTTTTTGTTGTTATTCATAATTTAAAAATTAAGGAATAAAAATTATAGTTTCTCTAAAAAGACAAAATCTGCAGGTGGTGCTATAACTTAATAAGAACAGCTATTTAATGATCTCGTACGACTATGTCTGTAATCTGAATGTAATAAATAAGAATAAATGCAATAATCTGTTAATAAAAATTCGTTGTTAAATTTAAATTATTATTTAAAATATTTAGATGTGCTGCCAAATTTTAAAATATTAAAATGTGTTCTTCAACAGAAAAAAGGTTGAGAACCACTGGTTTAGATGGTAGGTTAAGAGAATTGCCTGTTGAATCTGATTAATAATCATCTCTTAAATCCACCACTGAGCAAAACCTGCTCTGAATACTATCAAGGTTAAACTTAAGAATCCTCTTTATACGAAGCCCAATCAGTTTTTCTTGGGTCTCTGTATGTTACCTGATTAGGTACCCTACCAAATTAAATTGAAACAAATGTATCTGTGATCTGACACACAAGGTTCACCAGACACATGCCAATTCTCAATTAAGTCAAAAAAATCTTTAATATCTAATAAAAAATTTTAATACTTAATATTAGGTCAATGGCCTTCAGTTTTTAACAGCAAAGATAAGTTCATTGCCCTATTTAAAACAGACTCAATAAATTCTCACCTCGTCAATTGGTGTCTGTGCTTCCCCAGACAGAATGATGAGAATTAGCATCAGCACCAATTAGTAAAATCAAAATGAGTCTTCTGACAAAACTCAACCAGATGTTAAATTCAGGCATCTGTGGCAGTTCGTCTTTATCATAAGGAAAGTATGTAGAGGTAACAATAAGCTCCCTATTAACAAAACTCCCTTCCTGCTTCATCTGTATAAATCTCTAGAACAGATATCCCACCATGGTTGAAACCTTTATGTTATTTTTAACAAAAACACAAAAAAAAAACAAAACATGTAAGCGACTGGTCCCGGGACCAATTAGGTATAACCGACGTACAAGTCGATCCTTATACCTAATTGGTCCCAGGACCCGGTCACTTACAAAAAAACAGCTTTCAGATATTTTTACAATAGAGCCTTCTTATACTGCATGGATGACACAGATCTGATGAATGAGTTAGAATACATCAGACGGGCAGGAGAACTACACGGGTACACTAAACCATTTATGGAAAGTATCAAAAAGAAGGTACAACAAAAACACGAAGTAATGCACAACAATCGGACACAGAACGAGGCATTACAAACACAACAAGAAGGCTATATCGTAACTCCATATAACTTGAGAAATTTTGGATTTGTAAACAAGGCTGCTAGGAGGATGAACAAAAAAGTTGTCGTAAAAAGGGCACCGACGGTGTTCGGACTACTTAGAAATGAGAAAGACCCTAGAAAAGAAGTAGAGAAACAAGGTGTTTATAAAATACCAGTGTTAAACAAGGACACAAATTCATCCACCTGATACATAGGTGTCACCACTAGGACCCTAGCACAAAGGATTGACGAATATAAAATGGACTTAAACAAAGGGAGAATGACGACGGTGCTAGCGATCGAGACATATAGCAATGACTTAGAGATTAAATGAGAGGAAGTGAAGATCATTAGACCGCTAAAAAGAATTAAGCAGGCCCTGACAACAGAAACTGGAGGTAAAGGCTAGACAAAAGAAAGAAACCGTGTTAAATGATAGGACCGCAACAGACCTTCCCCCGTCATGGAACTATGTGGTAGACACGTTAACAAATGGACGATAACACACCTCGTCTCCGTATACACGATAAACATGATAAAAAACATTAAAAAACATTAATTTTTAGTTTGGAAACATCGGAAAGACGAATAATATCTTATATTACGTCACGTTATCGGAATCATCACGACAACTGATTATTTGAAAAATTGCATCTTAGAATGGAATGTTTTAAGAACAAGAAACGCAGTTCGATGATAGAATAAGCTTGAAAATGGTATACTAATTACCGAAAACATTAGCTTAAGATTAAACGATACTCAACTGCTAGAAGTGCTTGGATAATCAAAGTAAGTAATATGAATATGAGAATAACCAATATGTCTAATGATTTATTAGCCTGAGAACTATCGGACACGTTATGTGACACTTCAGGCCCGACGATTGGGCCCTCTTCGATGCCGGGCCCGTGACAAAAGTCACAGATGTCACCTCCTCTTGGCAGCACTGTTCTTTAATATTGTTGACACAGACTTTAGTACTTTCTGGAATCCCAAATTTCTGCACAACATCTTTTTTTCTCACTCCACAGTCCACATCTTTTAGCAATTTCACTTTTTCCAAACACTTAATGACTTTCTCTTTGACATAGTAAACGTTTTAGTAGAGCTGAACAAAGACTAACTAAAATCTCTTGGTTCAGTTTTGGTTTTGATTTTGAGCCAATTAACGCAAGTAACATACAAAACCGAAACCGAAACAAGCCCTAGAACAAGTAACATACAATACCGAAACCGAAAAAAGCCCTAGAACTTTACACTAACCCCCTACAGTACAAATCGACATGTCCATTTTGTTTATTTGTCGGCTTTTTCTAGCCAGACCCAATCTAAACTTGTTACCTTATTCTTTTCCCTCACCTCTGAAATTAAAAATTTCAATATATAGAAATTTTTTTTGATATATAGAAACATATTTCAATGGAAATTTCATGGGACTAACAAAAAATTTTGATATACAGAGAATTTCGATATATAGAAGTTCGATATATGGAGGTCCGACTGTATATATAAATTAATTATGACAGTAGATGTTAATTTTGCTTTCAATATTTTGTTTTTAGATATTCCTTTGGTCAGTTTCAATTAGATTAATTTGTATTATATATTTGACAATGATAAGCCTATTATTGCCTAATATGCCATGTTTATATTTGAATTAGAAAGTAAAGTATTTGCATGTTGCAATCAAAAAAAAAGAATAATTAAAAAAATTTACAATCCAGAGATCAGAAACAGTTACTTTTATTACTTAGGAAAAAGGTTGTTAGCTATTAAATATAATATCATCAGAAAAAAATATAAGAAAAATAACTTCTGAGAAACTTAGCATTAAAGGTAGGTATGTAGAGTTCGAGTTTTCACTCGAAACTCTACGGTCAGGGCCCCGCCTCCCTTGCGACTCATCTCTTGGACTTGCCTGAATTTTAATAGTAATTGTGACTTCATTTATATTCAACCAATGAGTAAAATGATTTACTGTTTCATAACAATGCTCCATTAATCCAAATTAATTTATTAAACTGAAAATTCAAACTTAAACTCTTAGATACACAGAAACCAGTTAGTTCAACAAAAGTCCCGTACAGAGCCACTTTCAACATAAAAAGGGAACAAGTTAACCTTTTTAACTAATTCGTCAGGAACAGACGAACACATAAACAATTCCGTTAAGATTCAGAAAAATTACAAAGATTAGCCCTAAAAAGACAAACAGTCTTAG